>JAPYYZ010000764.1:0-20088 GCA_030522705.1 Eretmocerus eremicus
ACGCGTTCCTTTCGCGAACACGTGCGATAAACAAGTTTATCGCACTCGTTCGCGAAAAAAACGCGTTCCCGCACCACGCCATATAAACTACTATTATAGGCGCGAGGTCCAATTCAGCGTCAATCTTACGCTCTTAATGTTTTGAGTGTGGTAAATAAATTGAAGAAACTAAAACCCTTTATGAATATTACGTGATGCTGGGCATAATCAGCTATTTTGCAAATGAATATTTATTTTAGAAAATGTATCTGATTAGCTGTAACTCACACGACCTATGTTCATTTCCATTCATTTCAACTTGATACATTTCTATGAATTGCAATTGTCAAAATTTCAAAGAAACAAATCCTCCAATATTATTCCGATTCATTCTGATTATTTTACGCAAAGGGAGAAGGGTGAGCGCTGTGAACAGCAACCGGACGGAGAAAAATCTCTAATTTGTGAAGGATATCTGACTCCCCTGCATAGATAGAGGAAATTTATCATAAAATATTTACCTGAATGTAGTGTGGCGCGATAGTGTCCATTTTTGAACGAGGCTCGCACTTCAAGATTTTCGTAGTCGAGACTGTTTTTTGCAGATCTTTCCAAACAAAAGGTTCGATAGACACCATGTAACTAGATGTGACAAATGAGATAAATTTTCATAGTAGAGTATTGCAATAAACTACTTGGAACTTCAACCACTGATCAAAATCATCATCTTGAGAATTCAGAATACGGAACTTACCCTTCGATACTGAAGAAAAGCCAATGAATATTTGTCGGCGTGTATACTGCGTCTAACGGTAAATTCAATTTCCCATCTGCTTGAATGGTACCAACTTTCTCGACTTCATTACCTCGTTTGGTCATGTAATAAACAGATACTGGCTCGCAAAAATGATTGTGTACCTAGAAAAGATAGTTGGATAAATAAAAAGAAAGACTGGGCAAATTTTGGTCTAAACTCCAATTTTTGTGAAGAAGTCGACGGAAAAGATTTTAAAAAACTTTAGGAGTCAAACTCACTTGTAGAACGCTACGTAACGTGACGATTGTGCTTCCATCATCGACAACAACGTCGGAGATAATGCCCCATTCTTCTGAGCCATCTTTACGATATTTGAGAGAGAAGAATCTTTTATCGGCCCTGAGAACTGGGATTTCTAATTTCCCATCGATACCCTTGAACTGTAAGAGTAAAACACTTAGTATTTTGTGAAAGACGTCAAATTGAGAAGACCAAGAGGGTACTTACAGATATTATGAACTTACTAGTGCCTCTATCTTTCACAGTGTCGGCTTTCAACTGTTCGAGAAGATGAATCTCAGTTTTGACCTTATTTGCTAATTCTATTGAAGCCCCGGATTCCAGGACAACTTCGGCATAAGACGATTTCTCCATCGATTTTTTCTCATCTTCTGCTACCTGAGAATTTGAGGAGGAATTTTTCAGAAATCCATTTGGAGTGGCAGCAGAACAAGAACAAAGGCTTGAAGAACCCTGGATCTAAGAATTACCTTGAAATGGCTCTTTTCTAAATCTAATATCATGGTTATGCCAGTTTCATTCTTCAGAACATAAGGTGCCACTTCTTCAGTAGACGTTTTCTTCCCAACTTCCATAGCATTTGAGAAAGCGTTGCCAAGCTGCTTCAATACGTCCAAACATGTTTTGGTGACTGTAATCTCCAAGTTTTCCTGAAAATAAAATATGAGACTGTATCAATATGCACACAGCAAGCTCTCACAAGTAATTCAATTATACTCACAGATGACGAAACTTCAATTGACATTTTTGATTTCAGCTGAAAGTCTTCTAGCTCACCCTCGGAAACTGGGGCCAGCGCGTTTTTTGCTGGATCTTCAGTGACATCGTTGAATTGAATCTAAAGGATAGATAAATAGATATTAAGATTCTCGATCCACCCGTTTTCACTTACGGAAATTCCCCGCATCAAAAATATATCTCCTACCTTGGTTTTCAATTCCCACGGAGTAGAAATACGTCGACCATTCTTAAAAGTTTCGATCGGTTCAATTAGCGGTTCCCAGAGAGCTAATCGGCTGTTGTAATAAGCCATGACCACAGACATAGTGGACTCAAGACTCATCTGTGAAATTATTTTCGGTGTGTTATCGGCTTTAAAGGATAAAAGAAAGTGAAAGAAATGAGAGATTACCGAGTTACCACTCCAGTCGACGGCATTGGTTTGGAACCCTAGATGAAGCAGTAACATGGGCAATGTCTTGTTACCAACACCAGCTTCAAGAGTGAACAATATCGTTGGCATAGATACAATGGCAAGCTCTGGCTTATAAGGGAGAGCTACTTTCTCTTCTTCGTCCGGTAGTTGCAAGTCCTCCACGGCTTCAGTTGCGACTTCTAAAAATATTAAAATAGACAAATAATTTCGAGAACAAAGTACCGATCGATGATTATTCCGCACTAAAACGAACCTGCTTTGAGGAACCAGTAATCTGTTTCTCTGAATGGAGCGGCTGTCCAGAGCCCTTCATGATTGGGCTCCAGGTTTTTCATTTCGTCTTCCTCTTCGTTGGTCTTCGTTGTTGTTTGTACAACTCGGTTCAAAATTTCAATGACACCTGGAATTCACAATTTCGTGAAATTATAACTCATACTCATGGACGATTTTGGGATGAATTTGTGATTGTTAAAGAAAACATAAATATACCTGGCGAGACAGAAATATGAATGTCTGTGCTACAGACGTCAACGTGTAATCCTTTGCCCTCTGGCGTGGAACCTGCGATACTAATGGTTGTAGGTCGGAGTACCTGTTGAATCATTCATGAGTCGTCATTCAGCCTTGCAAGGGTACGAAAGTTCAAAACTTTGTGAGCTACTGACCTGGTACAAGTAGTCCGCCCTTTTTTTAGGGTTGTAGATTCCTGTCAGAATGGACAGATCCTTGATAGAACCAGTAATAACTTGATGTTCGCCCATTGTTCGAATTTTCATGACTAGTTCGGTCTAAGAGCATATGAAGAAAAAAATTAGTCTGATCGTCCTTTAATCGCGTGGAGCATTATTTAAATTTCGAGACAAGCTTACGTTGAGGATTATACAATTGGAATCGATGTCATCCATATCTTCGAGAAGAATGATGTCAGGTTTCTCCAGATGCAAATTTATGGTCATCATCATTTCAGATGGCGAAGCTGGGGGTTGGTTCACCTTTTTCTTGAGAACCGTTTCAGTGCCAGATTTTTGAGTGGATTGTAGAGCAGCTGCTTGCGGCGGGACACCGGCGTTGAAAAAGTCTTTGATTTTCATAAGATAGTCCATAGAGACTATAATACTGAAGGAGAATACGCGGACGTCGACTGAAAAAAGAATTGATAATCGATTTGTTATGGTACTCTTACATTCATCAATTCCGAATAGTTGGACAGGAAAGGATCTGACGACGCATCAAATCTCGACTTTCTGAAAATCGAGTTGGTTTCTTATAGAACAATGAGTTCAGTGTCGATATATTCAAAAAATTGTTCCGGCATTTCATGAAAAGGCTATTCATCTACGTATTGTCGAAGGAATTTCTCCGAAAGGCCATCTCTGGACTGAATTATCGATAACTAACCAATACGACTTTCAAAAAATCCAAATGGCGTTTATGCAGTTTGGGTTCGGAGCAGACCATATGATTGGACGGCTCCGACCCAAGACCATAGAATACATTCTGGATTTTGATGGATGCCAACGTAGAAAAAATTTGGTTCGGAGCCATCCAACTTTTGATGAGATTCCAATCGGAGATTGCGAGCGACCAGACTGAAATGCATACCGAACATGTCTTTGGGAGTTTGCTTGAGAGTAACGTCGAGCATGCTGCGCACAGGTTTGGCGTCCGAATCGTCGAGACTGAGATTCTCCAAGGAGGGAAGCTCGCTCGTCCGTTGCATAATTCGCCTAAGGGACGATCCTTTCCTGCTGTGGCGCGTATCGTCGAGCGTACAGTCCATCAAGAGGATCGACGTCGCGAGAAGACCGTCTGCAAACATGCGACCCTTCACCGCGAGGTAAGTCAGTCCGAACTTGGCCAAGCTGTTTTGCGGCAAATGCAACGGCGAGTTTTGCGTCTTCAGCTGCGGGAGACGAACCAAATCAATTTTTGAGACTTTTTTGAGATATTCAGTAAGATAATTTGGTCGATGAACGCGAATTTCAGGTTTGTGAGAACGTACCGCTCTTGAGCCACCAGTGAAGAGCTCTATGATCAGGCTGTCCATGATGAACTCGAATTTGATGGTTGTCTGGTCAGAACGTTTCTCGTGGTCGTCGTAGATGCTAGCTTCCCTGTCCTCTTCGATATCTGCTTTGACTAAAATGAGAATTGAATGGTTGCATTAAAGCTGTTGCGATCGGAGGAGGCCTGTTGATGGAAGCGAACAGTATAATTTCAACCCCATCAGAAAAAAATCCTATCGGTCTGAACATTTTTAGTTGCCGATATTTTTCCGATGCGCAGATAGTCGTCCAGTCGGGTTTTTAAAAAATAATTTTTCCGACTTTGTTTCATTTTTACCTCGCGGTCAACTCATTGGATCGCTAAATCGATAAGATTTTTTTTTCAAAATCACGTAAAGTAGTCCCAATTTTTTTTTTTTTTTAGATACCTACCATCTGTCGGACTAGTTCTGTTTTTTCGAGTCAAAATTCCTAATCGCCATGCGGTATCCTCTTGTAATTAGGAGAATATCGATTATATAAAAAATATCTTCAATAGTTTTTTGTCCAATTTTGAAGGATCTATGAATAAAGCACGGTTAATTTTTTTCCTCAATGGCGTCTAGTTCGATTTATCCGTCGAAACAATTCGAGCCGTGTGAAATTCTAGCATATCTCGGAAAATACCGATTATTTTGAGAAGTACCACGAGTATGTTTTTGTTTAGTTCTGAATGATCCACGAAAAATGCCCAGTGCATCTTTCTCAAAAATATCGTCTGGTTCAAGTTGGCGACCAAAAAAAGAAAAAACAACTCATCGAACTTCAGGGTTTTCTCACTTTTTTGGAATACACGTATTTTGGTACACGTTTATTCCAAAACGTGGGAAAATCACGATTTGATAAATTTTCTATTTTTGTTTTGGTCGCCCACTAGAACTATACGACATTTTGGAGAAAAATGTACCAGGCTTTTTTTATAGATTTTTAGCTTTGAACAAAAAATTTTGTGCTTTTGGCTTGTGCCCGATGATTTTGCATTTGAATGGATGGTCTTTCTTTACGAATCAGTCGAGCAATTGTTGCGGAGCTTGTCATAAAAAGACAAGCATTTGTCGCAATATGCGGTAGCAAAAAATTATTGGTTATATTTTCCGTAATAATGTATATTTTCCGAATTTTGAGAGATTTCGCATGACTCAATTTTTTTCGACGGATAACTTGAAGAAGACGCAATTGAGGAAAAAAACAAAAAGCCACCCGGACTTTTTTTGTGGATCTTTCAAAACTGATAAAAACAATATTGATGATACTTTTTGAAATAATCGTTATTTTCCCAGTCACGAGAGAGTTTCGCATAGCGATCAGAAATTTCGAATCACAAAAATTGATCAAGTCTGACAGAATTGTATATATCGGTCGAAAAAAATTTTGGCAGTTAGTCTATGTAATTTTGAACCAAATATCCTAATGATTCAGCGATCTGGTTAGTTGATCGCGAAATAGAAAATACAAAGTGCCGAAAACATTATTCTTCAAAAAGTTGGACTGAAAGACTTTTTGCATTAAAGAAATGTGTGAAATAAAATTCCCGCCTTGAAGATTTTTTCCCCTCATGGGGTTGAAATTTCACAGGTCCCTCCCCTTAAGTCAGGCTCTATCTCAATGGAAAAACGAATGAACTCTCGACAAAATCTTAAGCCCGGAACCTCCTATCTGGGAGAATACAAAAATTTGAACTTAAGTTTTCAAACGAGACTAAGAGCAGGGAGTAGATCCAATAGAGAATCAAAAACAGGAGAATAAATATTGAGCAAGTGGCGCATCAAGGTTCAAGGCTATGAAACATCAAGCTCTACTGACCCACGCTGGACTTGGCAGTGTCATCGGCAAGCCGGGTGGACCTCTCCATTCTAGACACCGGCTGCGCTAGGGCAACCATCGGGCTCGGCTCCTCGACTTTTTCACCTAGATTCTCACTCAGGGTGGCCATTACCGTCGCATAATCCTCTTGATTGATGAGTAGATCGATGCGCTTGAGCCGACCAGACATCTCGATGTCGGGAATTTCGCGGAACCAGGAGGCAGAGAGGTTGCGCTTCAACAACAAACTGAAGCTCACTGGCTGGAGAAGCAGAACCTCGTTCTCCGCCTCAAAGTTTTCCTTGTTCACCCGTACCCTGCAGTGATAAAAATGAAATTGAGATGCTTATTAAAGCCTTACTGCTGTACTCATTTCATCATTTTTTCCTTCAAACTGGCTCACTTATCTATTACATCCTCACTTTTTCAATTAGAAAATGTATCGATTAATTTTAAAAAACCGATCTTCCAAAATGAAAACATGCTAACATATTTACATACCTGGACAGTTTGAAGTTTTGCAGAGCAACATTCATCTCGTCCACGACAGGATAATCTTCAATTTCCGTTTCTACTTGAAGTTTTTTCAAAACGTTGTTGATAGTGAGATTACCCATGTCCAGCATGAGACATTGTTCACTTTTTGAATTCATAGGTACGTAGATCACCGGTGCCTGGAATGCAAAATTTGAGTTGTATCGCGTAATTTACACTTCAAACGAAATGGAAAAGTACGAGAAGTACCTTTAATTTCACACTCAGTTCGATTCGAGTAGCTCTTTGGTGAACGTCTTTTATATTTGTCTTTGCCGCCTCGGCAGCTTTGGCTGAAGCCTCGGCAATGGCCACTTGAGCTGCTTGGAAATTGTTGAGGAAATCCTATAAGATGAGGTAACAGTGATGTAGTCGGTCAATCAAATTTAAACAAGATAGTAGTCGAAATTTGAACTTGAATTACCATCACTGTCGTAACGAATGCATTCAAAAATACAATCCTATGACAACCCATTGATATCTTGATAGACATGTTATTTTTATCCGTATCCCCTGGTTCGATATTATTCATGATTGCTTCTACCTGCAGCGATTCCGAGCCTTCCACGGAAACAATCTGTAAAATTGAGACATTTATGCGAGTCATCCAAAACAATGAGATTCACGTCTTGTGTAACCTATGATCTCACATTTCTGTAGATCGACGACGTGTTCAGGTCCTTGATATTCACGGAACTAAGTTGCACATTTGCTTCCGAATGTGAAGCTTTCATGACAAAACCTGCCGTGATACCTTCAATTAAGAAGGCACTGATGTCTCTGTATTGGTTGGCCATCTTCAGACTGATAGTGCCAATCTTCGCTGTAACTTTCATATCGATTATCTCTACCTGAGCTCTTTTGTGTCCTACGAAAATTCATACATGAGTATCATTAATTGCGATGTTGAGTCGGTCATACAATTGATGGGATACAAACTAGTTTTTCTTTGTTTCTGAATTTGCTCTTTGATGAAAGTGGAAGTATCTTCGTGTATAGTACTCAAATGTCCAACTTTGGTCACTTTCAGTTGAGGTTTCTTCTCTTGAATAGTCGTTGTGGCAACATTGATATTATCCTGCAAGATTCAAATTATTCCGTAAATCTCAAGATTGTTCTGGATATTTCGAGCAAGATTTTCTCTCAAGAGAGCGAGTGGTGGCAACATTTTACGTGAAAAACCGATACTAGTATTTTCCCGCAAAAATATTCGTTCGCAACATTGTATTATCATATTCTTGTATTCTTATAACGTTTATGGGCTAGATTTTGATATTATAACAAGTTTACCTGAACATTGGATAAAAATTGAAGAACGTTGATTAAAGCCTCTTGATGGAATATAACATCCAAAGTTGTGAACTCCAACTGCAACAGGTTCACCACAGAACCATTCTTGAAAAAGTCTGGAGAACGCTTGTTCACCTGGAAATCAGAGTCATCCATGATTAGTAGGGTAGAGACTTATAGATCGACGCAGGGGGCAATTTTTAATTTCACGCACGTTAATAAACTGAATGACTATCAAGTACTCATCGCTTCCAGAGGACATTGGAGTGTTGACCATGTAGATCTCTTGATCATTATGATGCTGTCTTAATTGGATTCCACCTAGCCTTAGCATAACTTCTTGATTGAATGATCGTTGCATCAGCTCAGCTTCTAGTTGTAACAATTCAAATCTGAGGAAGGGAATAGATTTTTCTTCTTGTTCCAACTTTGATATCGTGAGAGTCAATTCTGAAAAATAGCCAGTCATTAGTTGTTCTTCTTATCTATTTTTCAATGAAGAAGATAGGTTCATTCATTCACCTTTCATGATGAATTTAGCCTCCAAATCAGTTGACTGTTTTGTTGAACTCGAAATCGAAACTTCATCTTGTTTTTTATCCACCATTGTCGGGAAATTAGTCAATTGATTCAATAAAGATAGCTGAGACACAGACTTGGACTAAATGGGAATATTTTCAGATTAAGTATCAACATGTAACTTTTTCCATTTCCGAATTTCACGAGGAAACTCACCAATGAAAAACGAGCCGGAGGAGCCGGTTCGCTTTCTCCTTCAGGGAAAGGAATACTTTGGGCAATAGCAAGAGCTTCGAAAAATCGAGTTTCTGAAAAGGAGAAAATTTTATGGTACAATGCGCAGTTTGGGACTATTTCCGAACACTCAAAGAGCTTGAAGCGAAACAATCTTGACCTTCGATTAGGTCTCAACAAGTGAGCCAAAAGTATTTTCTACTATGTGAATTCCAAACATTTTTCGCGCGAGTTACCAAAACCTTTCAGATGCTAGATTTCTCCGATTCGTCATGTATGAAACGAACAAGAGTTATTTCAACGAACTAAATCTACGATACAATCCCGATGTGCTGCACAGATCAATTTCTAGAAGGCTCGACATTTTTCAACACCCATGAGTACCTGATATGTTAATTGCAAGTGAAGGCAATTGACCAATGAGCCGAGTTTTCGGTAACAATGGATCGTCCGTGACAAGACATTTGTGAAACTGCACTTCCAACGTGGTAGGTTGCAAGACCTTCATGGGACTGATGGTATCTGACATAGCATTCCGCCAGTCTTCATTCGGCAGAGAAATGAGTGCCTTCAATCAAAGAGAACTTGGGTTTGAAAACAGTCTTTCGGAATCTTTGAAAGAAAGATGAAAAACCATTGCATGCATACCTGGAAGTTATATATTTTCAAGACAAATTTATCGTAACTGTAATGCCGAAGGTGGGTCAAAATATCTTCTTCACTTTTACCCATGCTTATCAACTGTTTTACACTTAAACCAGAAACATCATCTTTTGGTTTTTCCAAAGATCGCATTTCCAAACTCCCAAGATTGATGACAAATAATGATTCAGTGCCATTGTACAGCCCACCGTGTGGTATTATCAATTGAGGTGCTTGCAAATCAATCTGTAATGCATCGGATTAATTGTATTATAGTCAATGATAACGAATTCCAACGATCGAGAAAAAGCAACCTGAATATCCAAGGCAGCATGTCTCTGAATGGCATATTCCAGACCCAAAGCTGAGGCTTCCTTCATCCGATCGAGACGCTCGGCAGCGGCAGCCTGTAATCTAATAATATTCAATCATTTTCTTCTGATGAATCAATGCTATTCTGGGAACATTCATGATTTACGTTGACAAGTTCTTTCTTATCCTAGTCACACCCTCTCTCTCTCCCACTCTCTTTCACTCTTTCATCCTTCCCTCGACGAAAAACTGCAAATTCCACGAAAAAATCAAGATTTAATGAATATGGGGACTTACTGTGACAGTGTGGATGTATCCTGTACTTTGAACATCTTGACCAATTCAATAATAGTCTGAGCATCATAAATAATATCCACTGAACTAGATTTGACGATGATTCTGTCTCCACAGAGTTTATCTAATGGATTTTTTTCATATGAAACGGACAACAACGTATTTTTGGATGAAGAACCATGATTAGAGTTGATCAGTGAAGGCACTTTCTCTCCTTGTTTCAATCCAAGCATTTTCAGATCGTTTATTGAAGATGTGACTCTGGAAAAAGTATTCAGAAGCATCTAGATATAAGTTGCTAATAATCTAGTATATTGATGAACAAAGTCTTACAAAATCGAGTTGCACGATGGCCGAGATTTGAAACCAGCTCGCACACCATTAAATTGGAAATCTAAGACTTGAGGATGATCTCGATCTGTGTCTAGTAACAAAATTTGAAGACCATGAAGAAAAAACCTGGTATCAACTTCTTCATAATGTTCAGGATAATGAGCTGGAGCACTATTTTCCTGATAATCAATGGCTCTGTAGAGTTTCTCTTTTTCTTGTGGAGTCATTGCCTCCTCAAATTTCCGCACTAGAAATAATAGGGTGATATGCAAACATTTTCATAAATAGAAGAAGCATCTTCAAATCAATTGATTTCGCGATGTTGTCACTCACTGATTGCTGCTGCTGAATTCAATTCCTGAGCTTCCTCTTCTCGTGGGGCTCCCCATAAGAATCCAAACCATCCTCGTTTTGCTTTTAGATCTTTCTCCCTTTGCGCTAGTTTTTCGACCTAAACGATAATGCTTACATTAGTAGAGAATAAAAAATCTGGAAGGTTCTGATGTAGTGTTTCGAAAATTGGGCCAGTTTATGAGATTATGAATTGTTGCGAGTTACAAAAAAGATGCTGAATTGATATGCAGGAAAAAATGTACCTCCATTTCTATTTGCTGTCGAATTATAACGAGATTAACTATATCTAATTTGTGTTCATGCTCAGTCAACTCTTCCTCAATTTTGGGTGATGGATTTTTTGTCGTCAGTTTCTTCTGATAAACTTGTGCATAACTCCTACAAGTATCTCTATGACACTTCATATGATTCCAATCCCAATTCCGTTTGGCTCTCCTAACTTGTTCTTCTAATATACATGTGTAGGCAAAATGCCACCTACATGAAGATGTAAAAATTAAATATATATTGTACAAACAATTCCATCAGAATCTTACCATTCTTTATAATGACCCCGGTAAGAATTCAAGTTAGGCCTATATTTTCTGTATGGTGCAGCATTTCGAGCAAGCTCTAGGCCCTCTCCCATTTGGACCAGGGTATGGTATTGTTTTTTTGTCAATCCAACCCTTAATCTCTGCATTTCTAGATCCAAGAAGACTTTTGGTATTGTATAATCACTTCCATCAGCTTCTGGTTTGGGGTTCAACTTGAGCTTAGCTTTGACATTTATTGGACCCAGTACTAAAAGATTCAATGTCAAGTACATAAAACCAATCAACTTTCACGATATGAAAAGATAAAAGGTAGAGCAATCCACCATTATTGTTTTGAAATACATACAATAGTGGTAATCTTTAGGTACAAAATCAGCAGTAGCGATGCTTTCTGTGAAAATTCTCAAGTACTCTGAAACAGGTTCTGTACTGAACTGCTTGGCAGTTGGATTCAAGTAAATTGCAAAACCATCGAGTGTACAGAGCTAGAAAAATGGGGAACCAAAAATTCTTGATAATGATTCAAATGTATTGCATGAATTTGAAACTTCGATAAAAAAAGAAATTACTCACTTTATAAATTTGTTGAATTATGTACATATCTTTGAGATTTCCAGTAGTTGACCAGTTTATGTCGCAACTCTCAAGAGCAAGCCTGTGAAGAGTGAAACCAACCGAGAATGGATGATCCTTGAAAGTCACACGATCTTCATATCTCACATGTATCCTATTGATTTCTACGTGAATATTCTTGATCATCCTTGCAACAAGTTTTTCCACCATTGAATCATCAACTTTCTCTTGATCTAAGTGAAATGGGTAAGATAATAATATTAGATAAATTTCTTAGCCCTATTGGCTTCTAGGCGGCGAAGAGCATTAAGTAAAGTTGTTACTTTTCAATTCTGCAAGCTGCTTGTTTCTTTCAACTCGTGCAAGCTCAGCTCTTTTTGCTTCTAGAGCAGCTTTTGCCTCTTTTTCTGGGTCATATTTGACCTGACTGGTGGGAACAATAAGAATAAACAATTCCTCGATTACAGCATCAATCTGACCATTCCACATATCCTTGAAAGGAATTTTCAACACTAGCTTGCCTGGAATCATCATGGTAATTATGTAGTCTAGTTTTTATACAGAAATTCATTAGAATTATTAGTATATTTACCTAATCGACCATACTCTAGTCTGATTGGTAAGTCTAACATATCCAGGGCACTCTCTTTTATCATCAAATTATTGAGGACTACATCTCCTGAAAATGAAAATTTGGATAATAGCTGAACATACTGTTTCTAAAAACAATTTACGATATGAGAATGAATGTGGAATTTTCAAGAAAAATTCATTAAAACAGCATTATTAAAATTGGACTGGACAAAATCAAACACTCTAAGATAACGTTGTTATCCATTCAATAAAATAATGAATTCCATAGTTTCTGGAAAAAACGAATCAAAAATATGATCTGAATTCCTCAGTGTGGTATGACTTTTTTTGCTGCAAGTCATTTTTGTCACTCAGAAGAATTAAAAATCGTTTTCCACCTGTGCACATGCTTCAAATTTAAAATTAAAGCTCGAGTGAATGTGGAAGCTCGAACTCGGCTAAGAGAATACTTCATAGTTTTGTGAACCCAAATTTATTTTTAGATTATTTTTCACCTAATGCAAGTCCTCTCTATTCGGAAACTCTTCTAGAAGCTTTTAGATATGAGTCCTAAATTGCTCGATTCGGAAGAGTCTCATGTTGAGAGTTTTCCTATTGCAAGTGCCCATCATCAAAGAGGCTAACTGACAAGAATATTCAATCCTTGAACTAAAGTTCATTTAGATCTTCCTTGAAGATTGCACGTAAGATTTTCAATTATTTATAATGATAACAGCAAGAGAATATTCCTTACTCTGAAATTACAGAAATAAAGCGTAAGAAAGGATTCAGGTAAAAAGCAACAGTGGGTGCAGCTTTAATTGTGCTGAAATATTGGCGCAGAAATTTCTGCGAAACATAAACAGAAGCGGTTTAGCGTGCAAACGTCCCATAAACATGATGGCCTAATAGAATCGCAAATATAGCGAATGATGTCACTAATAGTATATAGTACAGAGCTTGTAGGATAAGCGTGTGGTGCAAGTGTTGATAATGTTCGTGTGAACGATATTCCTGCACGTCTAGCGATAAACATACGAAGACACCTTCGGTTCGAGCGAGTTTTGGAAGCTCCGAACGGACGATGGATCCAAACAAAAACAGATGTCGATGCCCTTTTGAGTCATTGATCTGAATAATTGTGAGAAAAGGCAACTACATCACAAGTTTAAACGCTTGAAATCTTTATTAGAAAATATCTCTTTTCCATTTTGATTGAAATTATTCAATGAATTCAAATTGTCACGTTATTCTATAGAACGATTATTACGTGATGTTTTCGAATTAATGTCATGGAATGAACGTCATGTCAATTTTATTATGAGAGTGCATATAAATCGCAATTATCTTCGAATAATGAATGATCATTACGTATTGATATAGCAGTATTCCCAATGATGTTGAGTCAATCATGAAACGAAACAGTTACTCATAAGTAAGTAACATAATTTCATTGATTTCCCATCCCCAAGCTTTACAGTTAGGTATTCTCGAAGCCGAGATAGGAAATTCGATACATAACAGCACAACACATCTTGCTGAAAAATAAATATGCACGGGTATATCGGAGAGAAATTGATGTTGAACTGAAAAAACGCTCATGAGTTTATACAGAGTGAAAATCGCACCAACATATTGCTGCGCATCATGAGGGTATCGTGATCTTCAATTTTCGAAATGCTAAAAGTGTAACCACGGATCGTGTGTGTAATGATCGAACAAGTAGAAAATGGGCAAACGCAGCAGAAGAAATCCCATAAGTCCCGCCTCGAGGAGCCCGGCAGCAATAATAGCAATAATCCGGCAATCAGGTAAATAAACATGACTCATATTGCGCGTTATCGACAACCCGTTAACTGTTCGCGCGAACGAGTAACGACGTCGAGACCGCAGATGAGAGAACATGCTGACAGCGAAGGAGAAAATTCGTGATTGCGATGAAAATTGGCAACCACATCGCGCTCGAGACGATGTGTAGGTATAACACGCACCTCCCCAGAGGCTGAGCTTGAGCTGCTTGTAGTCCAGGTCCTGGATGTAGTCGCCGAGGACCTTGTTGATCAGCTCGGCGACGACCGATTCGAACACCATTGTCGCCTTTGCCTGCCTCGACCTCGCCAACAAAAACAAATATCACGGCCGCGGCGCAGTGTTTACATCTTACAGCAGCCAGCTGCAGACTAAGCAGACACTCGTCTAACCTCACTCACGTCCCGTCTCGTGCGTTTGTACACGAACACGTTCTCAAACGATCCTGCGCTGGCGAACGCTCGCGCTCGACTGAAACCTTGTCGCGTGGAGCACCACTCGCGCGGTTTGTCGACAATACGAGATCAGGCCGCTGTCGCACTCAGCGCTTCACAATCCACAATGTAATTAGCAAGCGCAGGTAATTTTCAAAGAGTAATCGAAGTTATTTGTGAGTTCGAACGTATTTAGCGTATTTGATTCTCTTCGGATTTCAAAGAACTCAAGATCTGTCCAATAGGTCACTCATGCTGTCCAACTTTTATCACATTCAAGAATTCTTTGCGATTCAAGCGTTTATTTTACGGACAGGAATAAATCTCCGATCCAAGAAAGTTATAGCAAAAGACATGTATTTGTGAAACAGTTGATATTATATTACAAAATTGTAAGTCACAGATGAGTGCACATTAAAAATACATGAAAGGTCATGCTGTCTTTTTCTATGTACAAATACAAAAATCATTTGTAATATCTCAAATCAAGGAGAATTACCTGTTTTCTACTAGACTCGACCACTGTGTACATTTCAACATCTCACTAATAGGTTGTTTTGATTTGTATACAAAAAAAGCTTTGCGATGCGTTGACAGAGTCTTACAACTTACACAATGTTCTAACATTAATTCATGAAATTCTGAATACTTAATCAATTGACTTACAAAATTTCCCAAGGTAAAAGTACAATTGGATTGTCATTTTTACAAGACATCAATCGCTTCCGTTATGGAAAGCTGAGACGTTATTCTTTTGCTCGATGAACGGAGAGAGACTTGGAGCAATAATCTACATTCAGGATTTATCGCGAAAAAGAGTCGCTTTAAATGTCAAGCTAAAATTATTAATTTTCCCATCATTGAGATGATAGGAGAGCCACGTTGATCTCTTTCACCATCTTGATGCGGTGAAGCATTTTTACAAGATTTTCCTGCGCCAAAGGAGTCGTTGAATACCAAACCGGACTATCAGGTACACAACTTCGCTCAGGCAGAAGATAGAAAACGTCATTTCTCGTTTTTACACTTTCAGGGCTGAAATGGTAATGATTCATTAATTTTTCATGATTCATGAATTTCATTTCAATAATTGACTGAGCTTACCATTTTGAGAGATAGAACTCATATAACTTTACAGGACATCGCAATGGATTATCTTCATCTTCTTGTTGCTCATAAACTTTTTTCTTTTTCGCGTTAGCTTCTGAAAATAAACAAACAATTTCATTGAGCAACCTCATATATATGATCGACTGAAATGCTTCCAATCGTTTTTGCAACTTACCAAGGGCGGATTGGGGAGGATAAAACCTTAATAGTACGTTCCTAGCTCCATTGGTCTTAGCAGAAAGAGCAGGTTGTCCAGGAACTCGTTTCCAATGTTTCATTATGTGAGAAAATGATAGCTGCCTATGTTCCTCCACGGACTGTAAAGGAATTTCAACGTCATTTTCGTATTTTTTATTCCAAATGAACAGCCATCACAATTGAGTGAAAGAACAAGGCTTCTATTGCTAAAAAGTTCAAGTCTCACCTGCAAATCGAAATGCTTCGTGTTGAAATACATCAGCGTATTGAGCAGTACATGAGGTGAATGCGCCCCAAGCTGCTTCGATTCCCATAAGTGCTCCTCTTCCACTCGCGTAACGACAAATACTAACAGAAAATTTGAAAAGTTCATGTAAATCCAATATTTCTCTAATCATTACAGTTGAGAATCATTTCACTTACATGAATCGCTATAAAGAGCAGTAAATTTCCTACCGACTTCGTCGAGAATGTCAGTGAATTTCTCATAGTACGCATCCGTGAATATGTTATCTATCCTGTTATTTTCAAACAAGTACTGTTGAATTCCTGAAAAAGATGATTATTAATTATAAGAGTTGACCAGTTTTACAAGGCCGTTAGTAATTGTTGTTCAAGTTTACCTAAACATAAATAATAAATAGTATCTGGAGCATATTCTGCGCCATTCGGCTTGCGAACTTCTTTCACGAATAGACAAAGCGAATAGTTTAGCTCATCTGCCGTGAGTTGCAGCAAATCCGTCTTGAACAATTTCATTTTTCTTGCCGGCGTGCTCTGTTTTTCCAGATCTGCATTTTTGGTAATAACCTGGAAGAAGAAAATTGTAAATAATACGGTGTAAATAGTGTTTGAGTAGTGCTCGATACCTAGGATTTTGTAACAAAATATTTTCTTTCGAGTCAAATCAGATTGAAGGAAAAATAAGAGGCATGAGACCATACGATATTTTCATCGAAATCAGAAAAATTTGGGTTGAATTGATTGAGAATGGTTTGTGTCTCGAAATTCCTGAAAGCAATCTGCACGAGACATTTGATGATTTTCTGATCTATTTCAAATCCAACTTCAAACGGATTTTCAGACAAGACTTTCAAAGACTTATTCTCTCATCGATAATCAAAACGCGTCAGTCAAGCAGTAGATGATTCAGTTGATCGGTTCGTTTGAAATCTTGATGCCAAACTCTTTCAAAGTCTTCGACCCAAAACCACAAGCAAAAGCAGGGCAAAATCATTCCAACGTACCCATTGCCGCCACGCATTTACCCCAAAGGTGTACTTCAGAGCCATATTAGCATCGGGTTTCTCGGCTAGCTCGAGGAATTTGTGTTGCTGGTTCTGGGACTGGGGTTGCAGGACTTCGCTGGCTCCGGCCGCTCGTTTGCCCCTCTTGCTCGGCCCTCCACGAGGCCTGTTTGACGAGCCTCGCTTTCGACCCCTCGTTGAAGCCGCGCGCGTTGGAGCTGCCGGAGAAAATCGAAACAATCAATATCTCAAACTTTCCAAAACTCGGAGGAGGATTCGTCACGTTTCGTGGATTCTGAGGTTGCCATGAGGTGCGTTAAATTGGAATCAAGTCGGAAACAGCCTCTATACGAAAAATTACGAGAGAGTAATGAATGAGAGAGCACAAAGGGCGTACCATCATTTTCCGTCGCATCGTTTTCGGGTCTCTGCGCTGGGCGTATCGTGGTTGTCGCGAGCGAGCTCTCGAGGTCCGCTGGCTCGTCCATCGCTTCGTCGGTCATCTTCAGAGCCATCTGAAGCAAGTCCTCGCCGAAGGCGTTGGGCTCGGGCGGCGGTTCCGGGCTGCACGAATCGGCACGCGTGTCGACCGGTTCATCCCTGCAATGATCACAAAATTTTGGTGAATTCTAAGCGTAGAGGCATACGACTATTACATTCTGTGTTGACGTTTCTTAGCTCGAGTCGATCCAACAAGGAAAATGCTGATCACAACACACGTTCGAAAAACAAAGTAGAGTAAAATGTAAAATTTTTCCGCATCGGTGTAAATAATTTACTCTCTAATTACTAGAGCATGAATAAAAATGTGAAAGTATGGTCCGCCTTTAATTTGGTACGAAAAAGCCGCAAGCTTTGTTTCGGAAGATAAGGCCAACTCAATCTTCCGTTGCGAGAACACGTGAGTAAGAGGGGAAATGCGTGGGCGGTCAAATTTTAACTGGATAGATTATTTTTATACCAAGTTATCGTGCCACGCGTTTTAATATACAGCAACACGTTGCTAGCGACGTTGGGAATTGATCCGCGCATAATTATGAGTTTCGGGAATGTGATTTAAGCGAGACTACAATCAACTCTAATTCGAGAATTAAATTGATGGGGGAACTAATGGTGCGATCAGTTGCTCATTAAATTCAAGATCGGCAAAATCGGTTACTTAGTTGTTGAATTGTTGGAATTGATATGGAAGAGTATCGATTCTCCTTCACGACGACCATTCCACCAATTGCGTGAAGGAGAAAAAACAACGAGTTCTGCCGCAAGAGACTAAGGATAGTTCCAAACAATGCGGGAACTACATCATTTTGACTTTTGGAAAACTAAATCGATCATTTATCGATTTCCAAACCCAATAGTGACCTTCAAATGATCACAAAAAAAGTATCCAATTATATGATAAAAAAAATTCATCGATCATCGCTAGAATCATCTATCCATAGCATCGATAACCAATTGAATCTTTTTAGAAAAACAAAAAAATATTGTCCTGCCTCACCTCAGAGCCGTCTGTGTACACACTATTAGACACTCTTTGCGCCAAAGATTGACGATTATTTCTGGGCCAACTTGTCGAGAATACTATTTGTATATAAACATGATTAAGAAGAAAATTATTCGCAGCGTTTGAGTAACCTATACAAGTTTGATGTAATATGCACAATGAAAATAAGATTGCGCTCGGCAAATAAGTATATCGGAGCACTGCCTCCCGCACACAGCGAGAATAGTTTACACCTCTGACGTTTCATATAGTAGAACTGAATCATTTGTATAAGCCTCAACATAATGTGGCTGCAGTGTTTTGCATATTCATAACCATGCTTACGAGCCATAGTCAAGAGCTGCTTTTCATCTGCAAAAGGAGAGCAATTCTTCGTCTCTCCACGTGAATTCATCATTTGAGCCTTCATAGCCTGAACAAATACCTCAACTTCCTATCTTCTCCAATAATATGAATGTCAACGACAGATCCCTCCACCGACGTTGCAACGAGCCCAAACGAAGGTCCACCACTCTTGTATAAATTTTATTTCAAATATACGTCATGGATTTTTTTTCGGGGGTGTGGAATTTATTCTGCGTCGAACGGTGTCTAAATTTTGAAACTCAGGAAAAAATCTTCACGGGGGCAACGCTAATTGAACTTGCCTTTCCTACGTGAGTTCTATATTGATAGTCTCGGCTTTGTGAAGAGTTGGAGGTGCAAGAACATCAGCTCTTCTCGTGGCTATTCAAGGATTCGAATCTCCGGATTGTAATATTCTTCTGTAGACTCGACAAGTTGGTCGATGAAACACGCAAATCATCAATATTGCTAGAGCGAAGTCAACTCTTTGCATCGGATCGTGACGATCGGAATCGCATCATTTGATACAGCTCAATTCCGAACCTCAATCTATGCCTTTGAAGACATCAGAAAGGATCCTTGCATCTTGAGAATCGAGACCTTCCGAAGGATCAAAAAAGTCCGCGCAAATGCTCTGGGTCTTCAGAAATCAGAGTACAATGATCTAAGAGTCTTTCACGAATTGTAGCGTGCAAAGATCGCAATTCCTCAATGATCTCTCCACGGTCTCCGAAAAGAAGGGTGCGAAGAAAGAGAGCGTACCTGGCCTCGTCGTTGGAGTCGGAGTCGCTCTCGGCCTTCTTCTCTGTGGCAACCATCTCGGCCATCATGAGCAGCTCAGCCTCGAAAGGATCGGACGGTATCTTCTCCTGTATGCGCTTTATCTCCTTCGTTATGCCCTTGATGCTGTTGCGGGTCGTGGGTATGAATATGGGCACCGGCACCGGTAAGGGTATCGGCACCGGCACCGGGAACGGCAAGCTGTACATGTGCACGGGGAAGGGCACGTAGACCGGAATCGGTATTGGAATGATCTTGGGTGGCTCGGCATCGGTCTGGGTCGACTGGTCCTTCGGTATCGGCCTCACCATTACACCTTTCGTGTGCGTCACTGGGCGACACTGCGTCATCTTGTTGCCTTGCTCCACCGGAGAGGGCGGCCGCGTCACCACCTGCTGCTTGTACACCACCTGCGAAAAACGCCAAA
>JAPYYZ010000765.1:0-18066 GCA_030522705.1 Eretmocerus eremicus
GAGGCGTACTGAAAATTACATATTCCAGTAAACTATGCACTCGTAACAGCGGATGTTTATGCGGTAGCTCGTCCCTGCAATTCATCACGATTGCTACGCGATGCGATATAATTTCCTGGCTCGTACATATTGCCATAGGAGTTCAGGCGATATTGTTGTTGTGTCGGCGCCTCGTTATCGGATCGTATGAAGAAAAAAAATGAATCGCATGTCCGATTATTTGCACACAATATCATCCCTATGAACAATCATCAATACATTGAACTTTTCCTCGAAAGATAATGCGCTTCCCACCATGAGTGAATCGTACGACATATAACTTCCGAGTTTTTGCTCGAACAAACATTTTAGCAACTCGCCTAAACTTGCTCAACTTGTGGCGCAGCGCACTTAACTCGGAATTCATTCCACCGAACACATGATCCATGTGTTTTCGTGATTTTTTTCTGTTTCAAAATCAGAATCCACCAAAAGAGTCAGAAACTGCAAATGAAGGGCCCAAACGTCGATTCCGTTTCAAAAACATCAAATTTAAGCAAAAAATCGATAAGATTCATAGGACAAAAGTATTTTTTTCAGCAGGTTTCGGTGGAACTGACCATATACCAAAATGTATCTCTTTTTTTTCTTCTCTCCCTTCTCAAGTTAATAAATTCCAAAATCAAAGTACACACGAAACCCGAACCGTCGGCTACCCAATCGGAAAAACCGGTTTGTCCCGCATCCCAAAATCGGCCACCAACACGTATTTAACAGAGTATCTCTCTCGTATGCTTGCAGAAACATGTACCTCGTGCCGCACTTGCTGGGCCTCGCGGCCATCCTGGTGCTGCCTCTGCTCCCAAAAAATCGGGAGTCGCACAACCTGCACGCCCACCACCACAACAACGGCCACCATCATCATCACCACAACGGCTCGAAAGGCTCGCCGATAGACAAGGCCATGGCGGAGCTACTTGCCGCGGCGGCATTGCCCGGAAACGGACACGCGCACCGAGAGTCGAAATGAGCCTCGGCCTCGACGCGCCCGTCCACCGGCAGAAGAGCGTATTCGGCTCGGTCTCACCGACGCTGATGCTTGGCCGGATTGTTGGTGCCGAATAGGTGGTGTGCAGAAGCCAGAGCAAAGCTCGTGGCTTTTTTGTAATGTGGAGCACTGGATGCTCCGTGATGTTGGAGTTGTGCGCGCGAAATGGACCAGGAATTCGTACGCCCGTTGCTTCTGTGATTTTTTTTGAGCGACAATGTCACGTGTCTTTTGTATAACAAGTATCGCTTCGGGAGCGTAAGCTTATGGGAGAGGGACCAACGAAACAGCTGTAGGTCTCGCGGAACTGCTCTCGAGCTTCGGACTCACTCGAATACGTCGCTCCGCATCTCATCTTCTTTTCATCTCTGATTGCCACTCTTGCCTCGTGGGAAATCGTCTTGACAATCTGCGTATTTTTGATGTCAGGACCTTGCATTATGTGCAAGCTTGGGCTTGTGCATATGTTATTTCAAGAATAACTCCACAGTGACATCGCAATGGCCCAACAGATTTTTTAAAGAGATGTTTCGTAACTATATTGTAGGTGTGTGGTATACGCGAGGAATGAGAGCGGGAGTATTTGTTGATATATGTCTTACATATATGCAAGATGTTCCGCAAATATCTCCGCGTTAAAGGGAGCGACCGATCTCGTCTATTGCATAACCATTTTCGAGTGTCTTCTGTAGCGATAGTGGAAAAATGTCTATATGTAATGAGTGTCTTTGCAAAAGGCAGGTGTAGGGTTATGGATGCAAATAGTTTTTCAGCTTTTCTTCAGAAACCCAAAATTCAAAAGTGGCGTTAGTGTTTTCCCTTGAATCGAATTGATTTCAAGAACGCTTTTCAGAGTGTAGACTGTTAGTTGTTACAAAGTTTTATAATAGTTTACTCATCCTCCCGGAAGCCTTATCGTTACAAAACTAGAGTTTACAATTTTGTGAGGAAACCTGATCAAAGATCGTGATTGCCATGTTGCTTGAAAAACTAATGGGTTTCAAGTCTAATGAAGTTTTTTCATGTGATCACGGAGACCAAGTATTATCTCTTTTCTGATCGATAACGATACAGGGAATTTCCACCAAATTATAGATTTCTTCCATAAAAATGATCAAAATACTGGGTTTTGATCGAATTTACGGTGATGTGCATCGATATTTTGAAAAATGAACTTGCTCGATCAATTTTGATACACCAGATGATTGTACTATTAAAATGAGAACATCGCTTGATGACCTGCATGAATTGCTATTCCATGTTTGAACGATGAATCGGGCTCGTAACAAAATCTAGAGTGGTTAGCCATGACGTATCTATTTTTGCAAACTGACGAACCAAACATTGTGAGGTGCCCTGCGCTGTAACCGAATCCATTCTCCGGCTTGATCGATTGTTTATTATTGAGAAGTGAAACTCTGATGGACGCCAAGTTTTCAACTTTCAGCGTGCTTGCACCTCGCCAAAAGATGTAATATTTCGTGGATATTATGAGAAACTCTTTTAGTTCACACCTTGACCGCTCAACTTCAGTCGAGTCGCTCTATACTTCATGATTTTGGAGTACGTTGTTTATATATTCATAGACTTTTTACTTTTCTGTATTTCTAACAATTTGTCGTCATTAATAGTTTTCATACTAAGCCATTGTGATAAATTGAAGCTTGACGCGTTTCTCCCAAATTTTTCCATGGCATGTTTCCGAACAAGTCACTCTATCTAGATGTAAAATTATATGAAGTAATTATATAAAGTATGTATAAAATACATAGAATGTTTTCCCGGTAATGTCATCTTGCAATATTTGTGAGGAATGAATGTTTGAGTAAATCGGAGAGAATAACCGACCAAGCTTTCGAAGCAAGTTGAAAGACAATACGTATGTATAACACTACTTCCAGTTGTGTTTGTAATTCATCCTCTCACTAGCCCATGAATTTCGAAGCTACCCACTCTAGTACGACATTTTGTCTTGATCACGTGTCAAAAAGTATAGTTATACTTCCCAATTTTGTCAAATCCTATCAGATGGCATTTTCCCAAGATGAGCATATCGATCTGCGCGGATTCGTCTCAATGTGAGTGAATTTTTTACACCAGCGTGAACAAATTTTGTATTGTGTAACGTATTGATCTGTGAAAATACATCTTATTCTTCAAACTCAGATGCTTTTTATTGAATTTCCTACTATCGTCCAAATTTCGACTCGCTCATGGATCCAAAATTGGCTGATCAAACAATTCATGAGACTAAGTTGACTGAAATACTCCGCCTTGCAATCCTCCCAGCCTCGATCCCTTAGGGTCCCAAGATCTCTTTCCGGGTCATATTCATCCATGAATCGTCACCCTCTAAAAACAAAAAATGTATACTGCCGTCAGAAGCAAGACTGCCCGTAACTGCAAATTGTCACTTTTTTCACAATTGGCTCTAGAAGTTTTGATCCTCTGCTAAGTTATCAAAACCTTGTCATCTCAAGACGATGAAATATGATTCTAAAAGCATTTTCATTTCCTTGTCAAATGACGTTGAAAAATTTGATCAAGATGATTGATAAGTAGGAAAAAAGTCAGTTACGCTCTTTCGCGTTATGGGGAATGAATCAAAACCGCAGTAAATACGCTGCTGAAAGATATTAGCAGAATAATTTCTCAACCCATTTTTGAAATTTCTCGCCTCAATATTTTCATACTCATAATTCATTATCAATTAGAGAAAATGAGGAATTGTGGTCACAACGTTCATTACAAGGAGTAAAATTGAATTTTGATTATAAGAATCGGCACAGGAGATGAAAGATTCAATGGATAGAGCAATGGAACGGGATCAATCGGTATCGGATCATAGCTAAATCATGCTGTATGACCCAAAAAATCCTAGTGAGATCGATTGATGGGCCAAGGAACTTTTTGTTTCAGAAAGGAAAGCCACCTAAAAAATTTGGTGTTATACTAAGGGACTTGATCAAAAATCGGTAACAACCATTCGATAGAGAATGATGACAAATGTTGATTGAATGGGTTTCAGATTCTAAGACAAATCCAAAAGAAGATATGTATTTGATTGAACATCGGGTATAAAATCATGATATAAAAGTTGAAATAGAAGAGGGAGTATCCAATGAATGCAATCCAAAATAGGCTGAGAGAGTTGCTAGATGATGATGAAAATCCCATCAAATTTTAGCGAAGATCGTTAGAGGCGTTTAGGAGTTTTGGTGTAAGGAAGGGATGGAATGAAAGGGTAAGATTGAATTTTTGATATAAAAATGTATATACAAGTTGGAAGGCTCGATGAATGAGGTTCGAAATTGACTGGCGTCATAGCTGGATGATCCTAAATAAGCCATAAAATTTTGGTGAAGATTAATCGGAGGATTTAGGAGTTTTTGTGATCCATAGGAGGGTAAAAGGAAAAAAATAGTTGTGTCGTTTCAAGGGCCTTGATAAACAATCGGTTACAATAAGTCAATAGAGAATTTTGACAGATGTTGAATGAATTTCAGATTTTTGTACGAAGAAATTGAAAAAATATGGCAAATGTCGCAACATGTTCCAAAAGTGATTTTCAATTTTCGATATCAAAATGAATGTAAAATGTAAAATGTTTGGTGGATGAATCTGAAAATGGACTGGGATAATCACTGACTGATGCTGAACAAGCTCTCGAGATTTTGGTGGAGATTGATCGAAGTTATTTGGAGTTGTTGAGGGGCGATGAAAAGACAACGTACATACTCTCATACGTACGGAGACTTGGACGATGTCTTACACGACAATTCACGACGAGAGTTGTATAACGTGGAAGGGAACATTGGGAATAAGATTCGATAGAGCTCGTCGAGAAAAAGAGGATGGAATAACTTTTATCAAGATTGGATGTGTATAAAGGGGTCAAAAACGCAAAGTTCGAACATTTTTTGAGGAAAAATTTCCGCACGAATACAAAGCTTTTTCTTTGAGAGAGAAAAAGGACGTAACTTACACGAAAATCAGCAAATACACGATGTACGGGTATGTTATGCATGGAATAATTCGAGGAGGGTCATTTTTCAAAAGATAAGACAGATCTCGAGTTGTTCCCAAGCCTAAATTGGTGGGGAGGATCAATTGGCCACGTGTCTTTTCTTGCGTCGATTTTCAAAGAATTAGTTAGTTGCGTTGCTATGAAAAAAGCACGCATAACCAGGAACTTACGACTTTCTTTCTTACGGGAACAAACACTTATGCGGCATTTTTGCTTATGGGAATGGCTAACTTTTTGAAGAACCGTAAGAGTTATAATTGATTTTCCAAATCAATTAGTACACATTCCTTTAATCCAAGCATGTCACATTGAAGAGTTTGTTTGATTCTATCAATTCATTAGAGAATCTCAAAATCGATTTTTTTGCAGTTACCGGTCCTTTTGCTTCTGAGGGCAGTATGTTCAGACTTAGCCTTGACTGTAGCGCCGTTGTCCGAATTGATTTGAAGATCGGGTCACAAGAATCATTTAGGTCCAGAATTTTACCAGGCCTAAATTCCATGAAATATCAGGAAATTAATCCTCGGAGGGTCGCAACGCCTTGGAATCGCTGTCAACTACGACGATCAATTTCAAACTAAGCTATGGTACATCCTGTTTCTGAGATTTTGAGTCGAGCTATGTTTATGTTTTATGCAGGTGAGGAACATCGTGCCTTCTCATCAAATTTTTGTGAATGCCATTTTTCTCGTGAAATCGCAATTTCTCGACTACCAAAAGTCCAAACCCAACTTTAGTCGTGTTATAGCTCTTTCGGCAAATTCTTCCTAGCTGATTTGAAGCCAATTGGCCCATCTTGAGGCCGATCTTTTTATTATATATTGAGTTTTGCCCTACTTTCATCATGGCTGTCTGTGCAAGTAAGAGTACACGACGCGCACGGGTGCAATTACACTTTGAGTTACAAGGGCGAGTCCGTAACACGAGCGAATCGTGCTCGAGATGCCTTGATGATTACGCGCAGTTTCTCGTTTCATACGTTTGGATGAAGTGTCTTTATTATAAAGTACCGCTTACAGCTGCGGGCTCGCTTTTGCATCTATACAAACGTTCTTTCTCGCAGCCAAGGCATTTGCAGGTGTCGACTGAGGTTCGATTTATGTATCCATAATTCGACAGAACGAACAGTCCGTGATTAATGAAGAAAGTGTACTCAACTTGCCTTTGGTAAACCCATTTTTGCCATAACTCGGCCCAGTCCTACATTTTTTGACGCACATATTAGCCCATTTTAAAGCTCATCCCAAAACCTACAGAACTACTTAAAAAACATCAAAAATGTTATCAACCGCTTCGGGTTATCTTAAATCTCCGACATAGTGATTTTTTGCGAGTTTGCGAGGGACTGTACCCAATTTATCTATAGTTTATGGATTATTAGAATCACGGATGGGTCAGCTCAAAAGAATTCATTTCCGAATCCAAAATCAAGTAGCTATTGGATGGGTATTGAATGCGTATTTGAAAGTAATTTGTTGGGGGATCAAATGAGCAAGGAATCGATACGATTGGTCGAGTGGAAAATTTTTGAGGCGAGTTTTACTGAAGAAGCCTTTTGCGCGAAATATTTCAATAGCTGCGAAAAAGACCAAAAACACTGTCTATTACCGTTCAAAAGAGTGCTTTTACAGTCTTCAAATCACTTTTTACATCATATTTCATCATAATGAACACGATTTAGATGCGCAGCAAGATATTAGTATGCGTATGCTCATGTATATAGGTTGAGGTTGAGTATACCCCCTTCGTTCATTTTATTTCCTTATTTTGCTCATAAAAATTTCCCAAATTCAAATTTTGAGATTTTGAAGAAGTGTTTCAAGGGTCTTAGAATGAGAAATAGAATGAGCCCAGAATCGTTAAGATTGGTAGAGTCCAAAATTGTTGGCAGCCTTCTGAATAACAATGAATCCATATCCATGCAACTGCAAAAAATGCAGAAAAACTAGTTATATCGAGCTAGCAAACGTAAAAATTTTTCTGGATAGGACCTAACCATTAAGTTGCTCTATTTCCAACATAAAAAACATGGAAAAAATAAGCCGGAGGGACGGGGGTGCGCGGTCTTCATGAGATAAGTATGTAATGTACATAGGCGAGTTGGGTACACTCACCTACGTATATGCACTGATGCGAGGTCCGGCTGTTTCAAGGCACGCAGATCATTTTTCCCCGAGCGTAACGAAGCGAAAACATTCTCCGAACATCTCAGAACAGCTTGATCAAGGTGTATTGACTAGACTTTTTGGTATCAGGGCAACTAAGAGTCAATTTTTTTATCCTAGCAAGTAGTAAAGATCGCGTTTTAGTCACACTAATTGTAAGATCAAAAAATTTTTCTGAAATTCTGTGCTTGAAAGTTGACTTCGCGCACAGTTTGGCAACTTTCACTCGCAGACTGTCAAGAAATACATCGGGGCGTGTTCTTCAAAATTGAAACAAACGACTTTGAATGTCTCAACGCAAGAGAAATATTGATCGCGCCATTAGTGATCCAAGAAACTCTCAGTAAGAGGAAAAAAAGGGTGAGAGGTCGAACAGTCAAGGTTGATTTTCCACGATGGTCTAAATTCTGGTAGTCCCAAAAAGGGACTCATCTATAGACTAAGCGCATCAGCGATCGTGAATGAAAGTCGACTCATTTGCAACACCGAATGCCAGAAAAGTTTCCCGATCCTAAATTCAACCTCATCACTCCACGACAAACGACAGTCGCCCAAAAGAGCCGCCAACTCGAGATTCGTCGCGCCGGAAATCTTGGTTGCTCACCGTCAATTCCACCCCTTCAGCGTCTTCCACCGCCGACTGCATCGCTGCGACGTCTCAAAAAAACACACGTCTTGGCGAGTCCCCTTTCGATCGATTTGCCGCCAAGGTGGGCTATGCGATACGCGAGTAGTCGCCCAAGACGCTTGCACGCGATCGCGGAGGATCGGCACGGAGAGCACCTCGTATTTCGAGAGGGAGGGCTCTATGTGCATGCGGGCTCTCGGGGCTGTCCACGTGCGTATAAGCCTCGGTATAAGCCGAGCACAAACACGCAGCACGTGCATCCGGTCGCCGATATTACTCGACGACGTAGACTCCTCACTTCGTCATCTCGATTCGCTTCTACGCGATTTTGCTGGTCTCTGATGAACAGTTGATGATTTATGAAAAGATGAACGAATAAAGGAGATGTACAAATAGTGCAGAACTAGAAATGTGGCGGGTACCAACATTGTCCACCTTTTCGAGTATTTTTGTGAATTTCTGTGAAGTATTTAATTTTTGTGAAGTAGATGCTGTGGATGTTGAAAGAAGCGCCAATTTTATAAGACTCGGAGAATCGGCGTTACCTTTCAGATCTGTGGTACCTTGAAAATTTATCAAAAAATTTGAAAACTCGACTCTATCGGTGAGCATGCCTCAATGATAGGATTCTGAATATCATTTGTGTCAACATTATGGAGAGTGTAGTTATAACGAAAGATTTACGCGATTTCAAGGCGCCCAGAGAGGCTTTGTGTGTTGATAGTTCACTTTGAGTTCGATTCTATTTATGAACCAAACGCCAGAGTCACGTAAGATCTATATCCACGGCTCCTGAATTCACCAAACTCACAATCAGTTATCTCCTCATGTATCATTCACTAGACTCAACGTCATGCGAATGTGAATAACACGCATGACCAACGACATACATGGCTTGCATTACGAATGAAATCACTAGACAACGTCTGTACGACAGCGCATTAGTACAGCAGATATAGGCTCGCATGCATGGAAACAACACAATATGCGTTTTCATTTCGTTAAAAGTTAACACTTCAGAGAAATCACCCTCGCGATGAACCTTCCTCTCAGTCTCCGACAAAGCGAAAAAAATGTATGGAAATCTGGATGGTGTTTGGGTGGCTGTATAAGCTTGATGGCTACCAGGATACACTTTGCCCTCGAGGGTAGTGTTTTGTTTGCACTGAATGTTTCTTTTTTTAATTTATAGTTACTTGAGAATCAAACTCTTGTTTCCAATAGAATCCCTCAAAAGTTCAAGCCTGAAGTTAACAAGCTCATGTCACCCTGACAGCAAACAACAATTAAGGGAGGTGTACTATTTAAGGTCTACCTGAGCTTGTGAAAGCTCAAACTCTGGTGTATTTCAATATTTGGGGGGCCGAACCGGAGCAACGTAAGTCCGTTTTTCAAAATTTTTCGTATCCGTGATCTGTACGCTTGGGATCTCTTCCAAAAACCACTGCCACAAGTTTTTTCAACTGAAAATATTCCCGTCAGTGCTTGAAATTTCGAGTAACATGCCAAACTTGAACCGAATATCAGTAGCACCAAAATTGAGTGCTATTTTTGGGATTTTCAGAAGTGGACTTGCGTCACTTTGGTTGGGAACCCTTCACTTCTTAACGTGCCCTAACTAATTTTGAAGCTCGTTTCAAAACCCTCAAAAGAACCTAAAGTAAGTTCAATCGTGATCTAGTAGAGCCAAGCTATTTCAGTTTTACCAAAGAGAAATTTATCGCGAGGTCTCGAGAGAGTGTATAAAAACCAGAGTCATGCATGTCTGCTCGTATGGGTGTTTTATGTAGATGAAGAATATGGCCAATTCTCACTAAAAGTCTGCAAACGGCCTTATTTTCCTCGGGAAATCGCGATTACTCGGCTCCTACACATTAAAAATCCATCCACTTTAGCTCATTTTGCAGCTTTTTTACGTCGTTTGAGATTATTTGAATCCGATTGAAGTACCCGAGGAAATGTCAAGCCGATGTATAAGAATTGCGGCTAGGCCATAACGGATAAACTTGAAAAATTTCAGTCATTTGCTCGCAGAGTCGGTCCCAGATCAAATTCTGTAACTTTCAAAGAAGCGTTTGAGAGATGAAGATGAGACAAAGAAAACGAGCTCAAGAACATTAAAATTGGTCTAGCCAAATCTCTTTGACGTGACTCTGAGAGACTGGGTAAAATAAGATGAATTTTCGAGAAAAGTTGAACTAACAAACGCTCAGAGCGTTTTTCATCGGTCCAAATCACTGTGAGCATTAGTTTTCAGAATAGCATACATGGAAAAGTGCACAGCCCGCCTATAGCGCGCTCAGATTAGACATCCTTGGGGGTGAGCCTCAAAGGGTGCACCCACCTTACGTATACTGGAACAGGACTATGAAAACTCGCTAAGAATACGAGGGACCACATTGGGGTATCGAAAACTGCTCGGTACCACTCTAAAATATCGTCCCCTAAACTCAATAGCCGTGGTGAACCATCCAACCCCCGAATAATGCCCGAATCGCATATGCGCTCTGAAAGCTACTCGGCGAGCTCCAAACGGGGCCGCAAGCTCTGCAGCCATCGAGCTTGCGGCGAGAGCGTGCCTGCGCTTATGCATTTTTGCTCTGGGCGTATTTTCATCGGGGCGCGACCCAATAGATGATACATGCACGTATATAGAATAGGTGCACGCGAGCATGTATGTAGGTGGCGTCGGTGGTGGCGGTGCGGCGGGGCGGCCCGTAATCGGGTAAAGAGAAGCACTGTAAATGTCCCGCTGCGCTTTTTCCCGAAGCCCTATGCGGCCCGCCCGGCCTGAAAAAAGACGCGAGAGCAGAAAGAGAGGACGCAGAGAGGGGTACGCGCAGCGCAGGGCTCGGCCGCCGAGTGGGCTCGCCAAGTCAGTAGCCGCCAGCCAGAGGCACCAGACCGCGGGCGCACTTGCAAGCCTCGAGGCGCACCCGTTCCTAGCTCTAGAAATCGCAATTGGAGGAACTCAGCCAGGACGACGGGCAACGGGAGGAGCGGGCCGAGCCGGTCGTCATCATGGTAATGAGCCCCGAAGCGAGGGTTGATGCGTTATACCACCGAAAGTGAGACGAGCCGAGAACTGCATGCCTGTGTTGTTGTTGCTGGTTTTGTTGTTGCCGCTGCTGTTGCCGTTCCGGTCGTTGATGTTGTTGTTGTTCCCGGCGCCCTAGTGCATCTAGCCAGCCTACATAAGTAATACATCCTCTGTGCATCTGTGCGCGCGATATGTTATGACGGCGAGCACCATATGACCCCGAGACATGACGCAGATCTCGGTTGTGGAGTGTGGCTGATGCTGTTGGCGACTATGACCAAACTGTGAGCCGACTGACGATTTTGCCCTGGAATCGCTACGCTGGTTTTTCCCGAGTTCTCGTGAGTACCTAGTTTTAGAGAACGGGGTGCACTCGATACACGAACGTACACTCGCTAGGCGCTGAAAGCTTTTCAACACGGACGATTTGAATGGAGTGTGCTGAAGCGCGCCCTTTTCCATTTGTACTGGGCGTGTGATACATAAGTCGTTTTTAAAAGCTTTGAACAAGTAAGTGGGAAATGTCCTGTTGCGAAAGTTTATAATTTTTGTTGGTGGTTATAACTTCTTTAGACTCTGGGGAGTTTGAACTTTGAACTTTGACAGTGCCGAGCAGTGCCGGTTTCAACAACTCAAAATAAACTGCAACCTTATAGCTCCTTATTATAAAGGCAAACACTATTCAATTCGAAGCTTTTTTTTAAACAGAAATTGTTTGGATGACTGCCCCGGCGCAGCCCCAATTGGGGGAGGACATTGATTGATACTCCTCTAGCGGCTGAAAAGACGAGCTATTTTCTTCCACGCTAATTTAGCACGCGTTTGATACTGGCAGCGCCGCAGTGGCGAAATTTGGACAATGTTTTCCACTGAATTTCACACGCTCAATGTCATCTACCAATTAATCTATCGACAAATTGATTCTCCTCGTAGGGGCCTACACTGAGAGACTTTTGCTAATAGAAATTGTACAATCGAAAATAGTTTTTATAAAAGTTTGATACACCTGGAGGACACACTTTTTCTGTCGAACTGTGCGTGGAAGTTGAGTTTGCGCTTCGGGTTAGCAACTTTTATTCACAGATTATCAAAAAATATAGTTTGATACACGGGCGTAAAACCTATTTTTCATCATTCTACTCTAAAACTACCGCGTTCAAACGCGGTCTTAGGGTTCTCGTGGTGATAAATCATTATTGCCCTGTACTCGCACGGCCATCTCGGGCGCGGAGCAATGATGTATCATTATGTCCTTGTATCGGAATGTACTATTTTCTACATGAACTATAGATTTTGCTACAAATTTTGTTCTCGCGGTTACAATTTCTCTTGCATAACCGATTTAATTTTCATAGCCGACGGCTATAATTTTCGTAGTCGAAGGTTCTAAAAATTGATATGACAGTTGTACTTTTTCGATCTGTGGATCAGAGCGAGAATAGTACATTATGAAATTAGGAAGTGAAAGAGAACCAGTCCCGCCCGGGTGAACATTATCGCTCGAGGCGAAACCGAGAGTGACAAGAACCCAGGAGGGATGGTTCTTTTTAGCTCCCCAAGTCAGCCCCCCCCCCCTCTCAAAGGGTCTTCCAACTCCCCAGTTGCATATTGTTCTCTTTACCTTAAAGGGACGAAAATACACTCACTTCCACTTCACGAGGCGGAAGTAAAACACGTATTTTAGTCACGCTGTGGTAAAAAAGTTTTATTCGTTGTTTTTTGAGTTCTGATTTTGAAGAGTCGTACTGGGAACGGGCTCGGCAGTTGCGACTCTTTTACTTGCCGGCTGAACTTTGTTGATCATTTTGTTGAAAAGAAGATCATAGTATCGCGACTTAGAATTATCACACAGGTATAGCGCTTTCACTTAAACTAATTACGCATTATCATTACTATCGGACATCTACTTTATACCATACACGCTCGCACGAATAAGTACCAACAAAGTTCTGGAACTTTTATACACTAATTGAGCTTGGATTTGACCGCTTGAGAGAGGCAACAAACACGTTGATTACGCTTGGTGGCACAAGTCCTCCAAAAAGATTATTACTTGTGCACACGAATAGCGGGGGAGGAAAGTCGGATCAAGTTCACTTGAAATAATTCACTTGCGAGCTTCTTGTAAAAAATTAGAGTCTCTTATTCAAAACGATCTGATCTAAGCTAAACTAAAACTGCACGCGAGGAAGAAAATTACTCTCAAAACTATGTACCAGACTAAGTAAAAAAATAAGTCCATCTTCGCCGAGAAATGGAAATCTAAATTCTGCAGAAGGCGGGAAATTGAGTAGAAAGAGACAAATCGAGTAGGGCCAATTCTCCTGTGCGCTGTCGGGCGCGTAACTGAATCGCGCTCGCAAAACCTGCCAAAATTGAAGGTGTGGCTATGCTTCGTTGAGAAACGCGAGTCGCGTAGAGGATCACGCAATATGAGATGTAAACACACCAATATGTGTGCGTAAGATCGTTTGAACTGGCCATGTTTGAATCTGCTGCATCAGACGGTTGAACTCCAGTGAAAATTACTAGGAAGCGCACAATAGAATTTGCGCAACCAACGCTTTCAATTAGATCTCTAAGAAGCTAATTTCTGATATACTAAGAATCATGATTCTTAGAGCCGACGAGAAAACTGAGATATTTCTTACGGATCAAATCTGATGAAAAAAAGAGCTGTTATATCCAGTCTCAGGATGTTGATGCGCCGACCAGCATCCACCTGGTGGACAGTATTAAATTCGCTTCATTCAGATCGTCAACTGTGAATACAATTCCCCATATTTACGAGCAGGTGATGCATAATCTAGATTTAAGAAGGGTCTAAAAAGGGTCTTGTGAGGGTGCTTCTCTTTCTAAATTTTAGAAAATTTCAAAGTGGTTCTTATAACTCATTGCTGAATAAAGCATGATTGGGGATATGTTTGATGAGACCAACGAATTAATTCTGGAACCATGATTGTAGATGAAAATCAAACTGATTATTTCATTGTTGTGTGGAACATGCTGAAATTTGAGTTTAGGAATTCATTTCAAGAGAATATTTAGAGACAAAATAATACTGAACCATGTCATAAAACCTGCGAGATACAGATCTCACAATAAATATTTCGGAATACATCATTCAAAAATTTGAATTAGGAATAATTTTCAATTACAGTCGGGAATACATATGCGCGGTAGATACATTCCATAGGGTCTCTGCATGTAACGAATTCACGTATATAAAAATACATTAGGCTTATGAGAAGTTGGAGGATGCGTTCCAGCAATTAGCCAGGCCGTGTTTTAGCGAGACATTGTTTACATGGGAGGAAGGGGGTTCCGTTTCGGTTGCGAGCATCGAAATTGCGCATGAAAAACCAAAGTCTTGAATGAAACCTGAGAGTTAATGAGAAGAATGCAAGAAATTTTGCGAGTGTAAGATATAATCTTTGAAATTAATAATTTGTCCTACTATGAGAATTATATAGCAACTCCATTCCTCAGCTTTGCGAAAATAATTATCGATTTTTTTCTGTCTTGCGCTTCGCGAAATGTCTTTGATGAGCTTACCATACATTTGAAAAACCGATTGACAACCGTACTCAAATCTGAGACATCTCGTCATGACAGGATCAATTGAGATTGCTTCATCAATCGCATCGTAAAGCATTGTGATGATTTTCTTCACGAAAGCTGATGGCATGCCTGCTTCTTTGATCTTTCCAACTTCATAGTCCTGATTGTCGATAGGTTCATTGATCATCATATCAGCTTCTTCTGGAGTCAGTTGCTGATCTATTTGCTCAACAATTTCTGCGATTTCGAATTCTTTCATATCAACAAAACCTTCGCCTCCAGTTGTTCTGCGCTTCACAAGTACACACGCGCGACCGTTTTCGACCACTGAGGACCGCGTAAAACGAGGAATGGATTTAATAGAGAAACCGCGTATACGCTAAATCGCGTTCCAAGCTGCGTATGTATAGAGTAGTCCCGGCTGTATATCATGCAATTGACTAGCATCTCTTTTTATTTTGAGAGACTGGAAAACATTTTACACTTACCAGTAGATCAATTGGAACAACCTTACTGACATCTGAGCTTCCCTTATGTAGAACTCATCACAGAGACTTCTGTTTAAATTTTTCTATTTCTAAACTTGGGAGGCCAATAATAATTCTGAGAGCAATCCATCCAATGGACTATAATAAACTAGCGGCAAAGTTCTCTCCAAGGGCTTGTACTTGTGAATTAATTCGTATGTGCTTTAAAGTACATACTTGTCTGATAAATTGATGGACTGCCTCAACCAGTCGGTACTGTTGGTGCGTACCGGTAAACAGAAAATTACTAAAATTATATGTAAAGAGTGATACTGAGAATCAATCAATGTCTTACATCTTTTTTCAACTTGCTTAAGGAACTGTATATGAATCAACGTCAATCCTAGTGGATGAAATGGCTAACAATTTCTGCCTATCATTCATTCCTTTATGTAATTTAACTCTTAAAATATGGCTGGAATCTACCGTAATTATTGTCTTGCCACTTGCTTCAAGAGTGAGGCTGAAATTTTGATTGAACCAAGATAGCAGTCAAAAAGCAACAAACAAACGCCATGTTCGCAAGCTGAGCTGAGATAATTAAATGTGCCTCATTGAATAAGTCAGAATAAGCTGGGGAGGCTGTTAATTTTGATCAAGGCGTCATTTTGCCCCATCGATAGCTTGTTGTCAGTATCAGAACTGCATTTGAGATGCAATCGTTGGTTTCCACTTGGAGAACCTGAAGCTGGGCCCTGTCTTTCACGTTACCTCCGATAAAACTCTAGCATTCATCTGCATCAAAATCCTTAATTTTTTGATCAAGTCAAATTGATCAAGGCACAAGTGAAACCTATTAGATTTGTTACCTATTCTGATGTTTTACGCAAGACATTATACATCTCCATTTTATCCGAGCTGAGAAAATCGACCCTGGCCATTTTAAGCCATATCTTCCTCAGTTCTCAATATTTTCATGAGGTAAAAGTCCAGATCCGATTCATACTAGTGCCGAATCTATAAATCAACAAGCAATTCATTTCTGATAGTAAATTTCTAAGGAAATGGAAATCCGAGGGTTGAATTTTACCTGAAAACCTACACATTCAACACTTATCCACCCCGCCGCTCTGTCTGGCTCACTCTCTCCGACAACATTAAATAATTATAAACTTCTCCACGATTGCCAAGCCACGACTCTTACGAGAGAAATCTCCATTCAAAAATACAACCATTAACCCTCAGGCGCATCCGTTTTCTCAAACTTCACCGTTCTCAAATGCATGACTTTTTGCTTTCTCAAAAAAGAAAATCTTAATATTGAATGTATATTATGGGTATAGAATCCAATAGGTTTAACTGGTGCACATTTGACTGTAAAACTTGATCAAGAAATGATCAAGAAAAGCAGCTAAAGTTTTATCAGAGTAAACATGACAGACAAGGTCCATCTCCAGATTCTCCAAGTGGAAATCTGCGATTGCATCACAAATGCAGTTGGTATACTTACGATGCTGACAACGAACTACTGATAGCGCCGTCGGCCACAGTGTTCTGTAATTTGATGCATCTCTCAAAATGTTGTCAAAATCTGCATTAATTACTCCTCTCATATTTGGAATCATGCGGAGGCAGGGATTCTGCCCAGAGATTGGGCTGCTTCCCAATTGATGAAATGAATGGATATACATGACCAGATGCTCTTAAAAATCTCCAGACTTGTTGTAAAGGTGCCCAAATGACAACGTTTACCCCATTGGTTATACTGTTCACATTTGATTTTTTAAGTGAGTTGACGGTAACCAACTCTCGCAGATCTGTGACTTACGCACGCGGATCGTAATATTCTGCGAAACAGAGTTTTAGGCCCCCCCAGCAATTGAGAAAATACATAAGATCACTCATTATAATTATCAATAGTGCCACCATTCATGGCTCTAGATCATCTGCTGATAAAAAACGTCATCCTACATCCATTCCCACCCAAATTCAATTCACCCCCCCCCCCTCCAAACATTTCGTCCTTGTGAGACCATAACTCTTATCACGTTATCTGCAATGCATTCAGTTTTCAAACGCTTTCCAAAAGTAAATCCGAATCTGTACGATAGGATATCGCGACATTCTAGGGTTATTCTTCGAGCTCAGTTATACATAGGTCTGCAAAAAAATTGTCTGATTCACTTTTTGCGTACTTTTGGATGTTGAACACGAATCCGGAGTTCGAGTCCTTGAGGCCTTTACCTGGGCGTCTTTGAGCCATGTTCGAAAATGCAGACGTAAAATTAACGAAGCCGTACTTATAATCACATCTTTGCGACTCGCTTAGGTGGATTCAGGGTTCAGATATCCGGAAACGACTGAGATACCTGCACAAAGGGTTTTTGGAGTTGTTGCGTCCGGACTTGGAGTGAAATCAACTCTCGTCCGTTATTTCGCGGTTTTACGGACACCCTTACGGGAATAGATGGATATACATATTCTCGACTAAGGGCTCGAAGGGCCCTACATAGTCCGTACAATATACAACATATAGACTAATAGGTCAGATGACAGAGATGCTAATAGGAAGAAACGCTCTATAGCTATACACATCCAATAACAGGGATGTAAGAAATGAAAAGATAAGTATCTGGCTCTAATACAATCTGTCACTTATAAGTTTGAATTCCGACGTACACTAAATTCTTGACAAGGATAGGTTGAAGATACATAAGTACAGACTCATTTTATATAGAACGGTAAATCACAGCGATGATCACAATAAGCAGAGTGTTCAATTTTGACGGCACTGTCCGTATTCACAATAATTATCGGATGAACATAAGTACTACAGACGAGACTACAGAGCTAGTCGTGGAGGGTCGTACAATCTACTCAGCAAGGAACACCTTTCGGTGCCGGCTTCATCGTCTTGACGAAAGTTGAAGCATTTATAGAGGTACTGCGGGCCCTTGAAATGGAGGATACTCGCTAATATATTCAAATGAATAAAGTCACGCCTTTCTTCGAAAGGGAGTATTCCGTTTTCCTCGCAAGCAGGAGAAATGTGATGGAATTTCCTCACACCTGTGGCATAGCGGACTGCTGCATTTTTACACCTAGTCATTTTATGGTAAAGTGATAAGCCAGCACAATAATCGAAATAAGG
>JAPYYZ010000766.1:0-27272 GCA_030522705.1 Eretmocerus eremicus
GGCTTTCTCAGAGGTCCCATGAGCTCCCACGACGTCCCTTGAGTTCCCTGAGCACGTAGAGCCCCATTTTGCGAGGCCCCATGCAGGTCCCAGGAGGGCCCAGGATGGTCCCAGGATGGTCCCAGGATGGTCCCATGGGTTCTCCATGGGTCTCATGGGCTACCCATGAGGTCCCATGGAGTCCCATGACGTCTCTTGAGGTCCTTCGGTATGTAGAGCCCCATATCACGAGGTCTTTTCGAGGTCCCAGGACGGTCCCAGTCTCTAACTGGGATCCCACTGGGATCCCAGTGGGATCCCAGGAAATTATTTCCAGCAGGGGTGTATAAGCTCCATCATTGGGTCAACACTGCAGTGACGAATGCAGACGAATCATTTGTTGCATGAATGTTTGTTCATAGGCGCGGATGCAGTTATACTGATTGAAATGAGAGATTTCTCCATAGTGAGTCCTAAATCGGAATTCTGATGAATGAACTCAACACAAAGGATTTTTTTCATCAGAGTGGAGGGTTTTTGGATTCCGTTTATGAGAAGAGTTTGGCACTATAAAACATGAATCTTGGAGGTATAGTTGTATGTATGAGTAATAAGTGCAGTGATTCTGATGAGAAAAGAGTCTACGAGTCAGGATTAGCCTCAAATTCTAATCGTTCTCAATTTGTTCCAGTATCGGTCATGACTGTTTCTGATGAATTTCACTCACATCAGAGCTGGAAGATTGAGAGGATATCTGAAACTGAATCAACATTGGATTTCAGCAAATCAGATGTCAAGAGTTGAGATTTTCATTGTATCAGATGGTTTCAGCTCTGTTTGCAAGTTCTCACGAGTTCTAGTCTTCTGTTCAAAATGATTCTCCAGAGATATATGTACTTCTTATAGTATAGTTATTATGAATGTGCAATAGTTGCCAGTGCTACTTGAATAACAAATATGCATGTATCTTGCTCAATACTAAACTTGAGATTCACATTTGAGCAGGACTTTATCCGACTGCTCGAGTAGATTCTTCAATAACAATTCAGTTTTCTAATCAAGAAAATAGCAGAATTGGTTGACACTGATGTTCATGCAGAGTTCAAGGAACTATGACTAAATCATCTCTCTTACTTGCTTCATAATTCATTGACTTCAAACAGAGGTCATCCGCTACAAAGAGAAAATCAACGAAGCCTCATATTCACCTTGAATCTATCTCAATTGAGAGTTATATTGTTGATCCAATAATCTCAGTCCATCTCCCCTTGGTCAAGAATGTTTTTCATACAGATATGTGCAGAATTCACATTGTTTTGGCAAAATGATCTCTTGCATCCAGCGCTGAATCAAAATACATGATTGTATGATTAAATTAATTGTACCAAAGAAAATTCAATGTAGAGCTATGAGATATCTGAATCAGGTATATTCTCAATGACAGCTGTTGTTATTGTTTAGTTATCACAGGAAGTGCAAATAACAATGGGGGCCTTACACAAAGAGACAACAGTTTTGACCAATCATCACAATCTTATAAATCTGAGTTCTCCTAGCAATGTGGATATGGAATCTTGATCAAATTAATGCATTAGTCAGAAATTTATGATGCAAATGGTATTCCTAGACTCTTCTAGATGATATAAATTTGAATATGAATTATCCGCTCAGGAAAAGAATGATAAAATTCACTGATTCTTGTTCAAAACTCTAGAATTAATTTCAGTGTCCTTGGACATGAGGCTTCTCAATGTATATTCATTCAAAATCAAAAAGATCACGGAAAAGTTGATATGTTTACTCAGCGTTCATTGAATTTTCCAACCCATAATTGGTTCTTGAAGCAGTATGCTAAAATTAAAACTCCAGCTTCGTCACTCCTAATTTCAGTCTTCTGTAACACATTCATATTACAGTTTATGAGGATTGTATGTAACCAATTGGAATACATGTTCAACAATAGACTAATTCAAAACTTAATGATTCCAATATCAAAAATTCCAGAAATCTTGCTATACTCTCAGGAAGTATCTTATTCAAGTAGAATTAAAGGTCTATTGAATCGAAGGATTCAAGTTATTTCAACATATAATCCCGAAATTTCGAACAAAATTGTGTATTTTCTGATGGAACGTTCAGAGCTCACCCGTTACGCTCAAAAATCCCTCTCTTTGACATGAGTTGTCATCAAAAATGATTGGGACATGCGAGGTTAACCCTCCAGTAAGGTCTTAACTGCCCGAGATTCGGCCAGTTAAAGTTATTTCTCCGGTAACGGAATTAACCGCTGGATAAAGTTTGGTGCAAGACAACTCAGAGTTATCATACGAATAAGCCAGCCGGTTAACCTTACCCGGCCGGTAAGAGCGCTGGTATAAGAAGGCCTAAGTGGGAACCAAACAACGAAACCATTCAAGATTACTCAAGGTGTCCTACAAGGGGACATACCAAGTCCAATTCTATTCTCACTCTTCCTGTACGATATTATAGACTTCTTCGAAAAAGACGGACACTACAACATAGACAAAGAGATGGACATCCTCTTTGCTGACGATCTAATAATCTCATCAGAAGACGTAGTTGATTTACAAGATAAACTGGACACCTTGGACAAATACATTCAACTGAAGAAACTCACAGCAAAGAACGACAAGACAGTAGTGATGAAATACAAGAATCAGGCAGACATAAGAATGAACGACCTCTGAAACTTGCCGGCGAACCCCTGAAGACGGTGAGAAGCTACACCTATCTAGGAAGCACTTTTACTTCATCCGGCTCGACTACGCCGGCCGCGGAAGCAGCAATCACCAAAGGGAAAATTGCTCTGAGAAGCATATGGAAAATACTCAACACCGGGAACTTTACGAGCTGGTTCGCAGCAAGGAAAATGTTTGACTCGACGGTGCTCTCAACAGTCAAGTGCGGCATCGGTATCTGGGGGCTGAGGCATACCGATGATGTTGAGCTCATTCATTCACACTTTTACAAGCGTCTGTTGCACCTGCCCCGCTGCACACCTAACCACCTCATTAGATTAGGAACTGGAAACTCGAGGCTAGGAGTTCGAGTAGTAAAAAGAGCTCTAAGATACTGGACGGAACTACTTCGAATAGATCCCTAAAGATACCCCAGGAGAACTTACGAGGAGCTGAAAGAACTCAAATACTCTGACCTTGCGACTTCAAAACTCAATTGGGTGAGGCAACTGGGAGGTATCTCAGCAGACGCTGGGCATAGTTACTTGCTTGAACACGAAAATCCAAAAACGATCGAGCTGGCTATCCCCGTCATCGAAGCATTGCTAAAGAATTCGAGTCTCAGATCTGACGTTAAGAGGGCTAGAGTATCTAGATAGAACTCTTATCATAAAGACTACAAAGACCTAGACACACCGCACTGTGAACCCTACCTCATGTTTGCCCTGCCCTCATCTTACATTAGAGTTTTTGCAACCTGTAGGCTGGCCGGCAACTTTTCTCTGAGCTTTTCAATGAATAAAATTCTGTACAAGATAGACGTTCTGGAGATGTGCATTCTATGCAAATTCATGTGCGCGAAACTTTGCTACACATCCTAACAGAATGCCCAGCATTCAGTCATGCGCGAAGTAAATTCCTTGACAACTCTGGTTTATGATAATTATCGCCGATTCAGATGTACGTCAGGTGGCAAATTCATTCTACTTCATCAGCAAATCACTAGAGAGAAGATTTTCCACTCTGAACGATTGTTATGCATAACGAGAGAATCGATTTCCCTCGGAATTGCCTCAGAGAAGAGAGTACAGAAAAATGAAAAAAGAGCCATTTTAGCAGTACTGGTTCGGCGAGATGTGAGTAAGAGCTATCATTTCACCTGCACACGATCATCAACACCCCCGTCATTCAACGCACACTGATATTCATGATACTATTAGTAAAGGATTCAATCATTGGCAGAACCATAAGGCTCATGATTGGAATCGATCGCTCTAGATTGACCCGGATATTTATCCCATTATTCTATAAAAAAGATTAATTCACAGAATCTTTCGTGTGTTCACCTCAACCATGTGACTCAACTCTATCGTGTCACCTCTACACTCAAGTGAACTCTGTACAAACCTAGCCTTGAGTCTTACTGTCACTGTATATTTGCTTGTTCGAACCCAAAGTTGTAATTAGGAACAACATACCAATCAATAACTGATCTTCGAAGTATAGCGCTATTTATTGGATAACTCAAATTACATCGCTTGTATGTACGATTTATGTTGAGTTCGATCGAAAAAATTCCCATTCGATGGACGAATATTCCTTAATTGTAATGGGTCGATTTTGAGTCGCGAGGTCACTATTTTTTGACCGGTAATCGAGACGAATGAGCTAGAATCGATCAGATTCGATGAGAAAAAATGATTGTGCCAGCACGAAACCTTTTCCAACACCTCCCGGCGTCAGTAACGCCTCGTCTGCGCCCTGGTAGAGCATCTCAAGAAGGAGCCAGGAATTTGGGGTCAATTTTAAGTCACGAGGTCACTATTTTTTGACCGGTAATCCAGACGAATCAGCTAAAATCGATCAGATTCGAGTTGGAAAGTTGTTTGAGCGAGCACCAAACCTTTCCGAACACGATCCTGCATCAGATACCTCTTATTTGCGCCCGAATGGAGCATCCGGAGAAGACGCCAAAAATTTCGGGGTCGATTTTGAGTCGCGGGATCACTATTTATTGACCGGTAATCGAGACGATTTAGCTGAAATCGATCAGATTCGATGTGGGAAGTTGTTTGCGCCAGGGCCAAACCTTTCCGAACACGATTCTGCATCAAATACCTCTCATTTGCGCCCAAATGAAGCATGCGAAGTAGACGCCAAGAATTTTGGGGTCGATTTTGAGTCGCGAGGTCACTATTTTTTGACCAGTGATCGAGACGAATTAGCTGGAATCGATCAGATTCGATGTAAAGGGTTGTTTGTGCTAGCACCAAACTATTACTAACAGCTCCCTGCATCGAATACCTGTCATTTGCGCCCAGGAAGAGCATCCCAAGTGAACGCCAAGGATTTTAGGTTCAATTTTGAGTCACGAGGTCGATATTTTTTGACCGGTAATCGAGACGAGGAAGCTGGAATCGATCAGCTTCAATGTGGGAAGTTGATTTTGCCAGCACCAAACCTTCTCGAACACCTCTCCGCATCGAATGCCTGTTCTTTGCGCCCAGGAAGACCGTATCGAGTAGGCGCCAAGAATTTTGGGGTCGATTTTGAGTCGCGAGGTCACCGTGTTTCGACCGGTAATCGAGACGAATTAGCTAAAATCGATCAGATTCGATGCGGAATTTTGTTTGTGCCAGCACAAGAACTTCCTTTACACCTTCTCGAAACTGATACCTGTCATTTGCGCCCAGAAAGAGTATCCCGAATAGACGCCAAGAATTTTGGGTTCGATTTTGAGTCGCGAGGTCACTTTTTTTCGACCGGTCATGGAGACGAATGAGCTGAAATCGATCAGATTCAATGTGGGGAGTTGTTCGTGCCAGCACCAAGCCTCTTCTCACACCTTCCTGCATCGGATATCTGTCATTTGCGCCCAGGAAGAGCATCACAAGTAGACGCCGAGAATTTGCGGGTCGATTTCGAGTCGCGAGGTCACTATTTCCTGACCGGGAATCGAGACGGATTAGCTGGAATCGATCAGATTCGATGTGAAGAGTTGTATGTGCCAGCACCAAACCTCCTCCAACACCTTCCTGCATGGAATACCTGTCGTTCGCGCCCGGATGAAGCATCCCAAGTCAACGCCAAGAGTTTTGGGGTCGATTTTGAGTCGCGAGGTCACTTTTTTTTGACCGGTAGTCGAGACGAATCAGCTGAAATCGATCAGATTCAATGTGGGAAGTTGTTTGTGCCAGCACCAAGCCTCTCCTCACACCTTCCTGCATTGGATATCTATCATTGACGCCCAGATGGAGCATCCCAAATAGACGCCAAGAATTTGCGGGTCGATTTCGAGTCGCGAGGTCACTATTTCCTGACCGGGAATCGATACGGATTAGCTGGAATCGATCAGATTCGATGTGAGGAGTGGTTTGCGCCAGCACCAAACCTCCTCCAACCCCTTTCTGCGTGGGATACCTGGAATCTGCGCCCGGATGAAGCATTCCAAGTCAACGTCAAGAGTTTTGGGGTCGATTTTGGGTCGCGAGGTCACTTTTTTTTGACCGGTAATCGAGACGAATCAGCTGAAATCGATCAGGTTCGATGTGGAGAGTTGATTTCTTCAGCACCAAACCTTCCCCAACACCTTCTCGCATCAAAGACCCGTCCTCAGCGCCCAGATAGAGCATCCCAAGTGGACGCTAAGAATTTTGGGGTCGATTTTGAGTCGCGAGGTCACTTTTTTTTACCGGTGATCGAGACGAATTAGCTAAAATCGATCAGATTCGATGTGGAAATTTGTTTGTGCCAGCACCAAACCTTCTCTCAACCCTCTCTGCTCCGCATACCAGTCATTTGCGCCCAGATAGAGTATCCCGAATATACGCCAAGAATTTTGGGGTTGATCTTGAGTCGCAAGGTCACTATTTTGCGACCGGTTATCGAGACGGATGAGCTGAAATCGATCAGATTTGATGTGGAAATGAGTTTGTGCCAGCACCAAACCTCCCCTCACCCGTCTCTGCTCCGCATACCTGTTATTTGCACCCAGATCGAGTATCCCAAATAGACGCCAAGAATTTTGGGGTCGATTTTGAGTCGCGAGGTCACTATTCTTTGACCGGTGATCGAGACAAATTAGCTCAAATCGATCAAATTCAATGTGAAGAGTTGTTTTTGTCAGCGACAAACCTCCTCTAGCACCTTCCTGCTCGAAATACCTGTCATTTGCGCCCAGATGGAGCATCCCAAGGCAACGACAAGAATTTTGAGATCGATTCTGAGTCGCGGGGTCACTCATTTTGACCGGTAATCGTGACGAATTAGCTAAGATCGAGCAGAGTCGATGTTAGGAAATGTTTGTGCCAGCACCGAACCTCCTCCAAAACCTTTCTCCATCAAGCACCTGCCATTTGCGCCAAGAGGAAGCATCTCAAGTGGACGCCGAGGATTTTGGGGTTGAGTTTGAATCTCGAGGTCACTTTTTATGACCGGTAATCGGGACAAATCAGCTAGAATCGATCAGATTCGATCAGAGAAAATGTATGGGCCAACACCAAACCTCCTCCAAAACCTTCCTCCATCAATCTCCTGCCATTTGCGCCAAGAAAAAGCATCCCAAGTGGACGCCAAGGATTCCGGGGTCGATTTTGAGTCGCGAGGTCGTTATTCCTTGACCGGTGATCGAGACAAATTAGCTAAAATGGATCAGATTCGATGAGGGAAGTGGTTTGTGCTAGCACGGGGACACTCCTCACACCTATTCGTAACGGATGATTGTCATTCGCTCCCTGATACAGCATCCCAAGTGGACGCCAAGGATTTCTGGGTCGATTTTGAGTCGCGATGTCACTTTCTCTCGACCGATTATCGAGACGAATTAGCTGAAATCGATCAGATTCGATGTGGAAATTCGTTTGTGCCAGCACCAAACCTCTTCCAATACCTCCTGCATCAGAATCCTGTCCTTCGCGCCCAGGAAGAGCATCCCAAGTGCACGCCAAGGATTTTGGGGTCGATTTTGAGTCGCAAGGTCACTATTTTGTGACCGGTAATCGTGACGAATCGCCTAGAATTGATCAGATTCGATGTGAAAGATTGTTCTGCCAGTACCAAATCTCCTCTCACACCTCCCTGCATCAGATATCGGTCATTCGCGCCCAGATGAAGCATCCCAAGTCATAGCCAAAAATTTTAGGCTCGATTTTTAGTCGCGAGGTCACTTTTTTCTGACCGGTATACGTGACGAATTATTTCAATTCGGTCGTATCCAATGTGGAAAGTTGTTTGTGTCAGCACCAAACCTCTCCTAACACCTTCTTGCGTCAAATACCTAACATTTGCGCCCAGAGGGAGCATCCCAAGTCAACGCCAAGAATTTTGGGGTCGACTTCGAGTCGCGAGGTCACTATTTTCTGACCGGTGATCGAGACGAATTAGCTAAGATCGATCAGATTCGATGTGGAAATTGGTTTGTGCCAGAACCAAGCCTCCTCCAAAACTTTTCTCCATCAATGCCTTGCCATTTGTGCCGAGAAGAAGCATCCCAAGTGGACGCCAAGGATTCCGGGGTCGATTTTGAGTCGCGAGATCGTTGTTTCTTGACCGGTGGTCGAGGCAAATTAGCTAAAATCGATCTGATTCGATGAGGGAAGTGGTTTGCGCTAGCACGGAGACTCTCCTCACACCTTTTAGCATCGGATACTTGTCATTTGCGCCCTGATAGAGCATCCCAAGGGGACGCCGAGGATTTCTGGGTCGATTTTGAGTAGCGATGTCACTTTCTCTCGACCGGTTATCGAGACGAATTAGCTGTAATCGATCAGATTCGATGTGAGAAAATGTTCGTGCCACCACCAAACCTTCTCCAACACCTCCCGGCATTAAATCGGCCTCATTTGCGCCCTGATGAAGCATCCCAAATAGACGCCAAGTATTTCGGGGTCGATTTTGAGTCGCAAGGTCACTATTTTCTGACCGGTCATCGAGACAAAAGAGCTAAAGTCGATGAGATCCGATGTGAGAAGTCGTCTGTGCCAGCACCAAACCTCCCTCAACACGTTCTGCATCAGGAACCTGTCATTTGCGACCAGATAGGGCATCCAAAGTAGACGCAAAGAATTTTCGGTTCGAATTCGAACCGCGAGGGCACCATTCTCTGACCGGTCATCGAGACGAATTACCTAAATTCGATCAGATTCGATGTGAAAACTCGTTTGTGCCAGCACCAAACCTCCTCCAACACCTTCTGCATCGGGAACCCGTCATTTGCGACCAGGTAGGGCATCCCGAGTGGACGCCAGGAATTCCGAGGTCGATTTTGAGTCGCGACGTCACTATTTTTTGACCGTTGATCGAGACGAATTAGCTCAAATCGATCAGATTCGATGTGAAAAGTTGTTTGTGCCAGCACCAAACCTCTCCGAACACCTCCCGCATCAGAAACCTGTCATTGGCGCCCAGATGAAGCATCCCAAGTCATAGGCGAGAATTTTGGGGTCGATTTTTAGTCGCGAGGTCACTATTTTCTGAGCGGTATACGAGACGAATTAGCTAAAATCGATCGGATCCAATGAGAACAGTTGTTTGTGCCAGCACCAAACTCCTCCCAACACCTTCTTGCATCGAATAGCTCACATTCGCGCCCAGAGAGAGCATCCCAAGTAAACGCCAAGAATTTTGAGGTGGATTTTGAGTCGTTAGGTCACTAATTTCTGACCGGTAATCGAGACGAATTAGCTAAGATCGATCAGTTTCGATGTAAGAAAATGTTTGTGCCAGCACCAAACCTTCTCCAACACCTCCCGGCATCAAATACCTGTCATTTGGATCAAGATGAAGCATCACAAGTCAACGCCAAGGATTATAGGGTCGAATTTGAGTCGCGAGGTGACTATTGTTGACTGGTGATCGAGACGATTCAGCTTCAATCGATCAGATTCGATGTAAGGAATTGTTTATGCCAGCACCAAATTTGCTCTCACACCTTCCTGCATCCAAAATCTGTTATTCGCGCCCAAAGGAAGCATCCCAAGTCAACGCCAAGAATTTCTGGGTCGATTCCGAGTCGCAAGGTCACTATTTTCTGACCGGTAATCGAGACGAATTAGCTAAGATCGATCAGATTCGATGTGGGAATTCAATTGTGCCAGCACGAATTCTTCACTCACACCTCCCTGCTCCAAATACCTGGCATTTGCGTCGAGGTGGAGCATCCCAAGGCAATAACAAGGATTTCGGGGTCGATTTTGAGCCGCGAGGTCACTCTCTTTGACCGCTAGAATAAGCTAGAATCGATCAGATTCGATCAAATAAAATGTTTGTTCCAGCACCAAACCTCAACCAAAACCTTCCTCCATCAATAACCTGCCATCTGCGCCAATGGAGAGCATCCCAAGTGGACGCCGAGAATTTTGAGGTCGATTTTGAGTCGCGACGTCACTATTTCTCGACGAGTTATCCAGACGAATTCGATAAAACCGATCAGATTCGATGTGAAAAGTTGTTCGTGCCAGGATCAATGCTCCTCTAATACCTTCCTGCATCGGATACCCGTCATTTGCGACGTGATGGGGCATCCCGAGTCAACGCTGAGAATTTTGGGTTCGATTTTGAGTCGCGAGGTCACTATTTCCTGACCGGTAATCGAGACAAATTAGCTAAGATCGATCAAATTCGATGTGAGAAAATGTTCTTGCCAAAACCAAACCTTCTCCAACACCACCCGGCATCGGATACGACTCATTTGCACCGTGATGGAGCATCCCAAGTTGACGCCAAGAATTTCGGGGTCGATTCTGAGTTGCGAGGTCACATTTTTTTGACCGGTATTCAAGACGAATTAGCTGAAATCGATCAGATTCGATGTGCAAAGTTGTTTGTGCCAGCACCAGAACTCCCCTCACACCTTCCTGCATTGGATACTCGTCATTGACGCCCAGAAAGAGCATCTCAAATGGACGCCAAGAATTTTGAGGTCGATTTTGAGTCGCGAGGTCACTATTTTCTGACCGGTCATGTAGACGAATTAGCTAGAATCGATGGAATTCGATGTGGGATGTTGATTCTGCCTGCACAAACCCTCTCCTCACACCTCTCTGCTCCAAATACCTGTCATTCACGCCCAGATAGAGCATCTCAAGTGGACGCCAAGGATTTTGGGGTCAATTTGGAGTCGCGAGGTCATTATTTTTCGACCGGTCAAAGGGCGAATTCGCTGAAATCGATCAGATTCGATCAAAGAAATTGTTCATGCCAGCATCAAACCTCCTCTTACACCTTCCTGTATCAAATACCTGTCATTTGCACCCTGATGGAGCATCTTAAGAGGACGCCAAGGATTTTGGGGTCGATTTCGAGGCACGGGGTCACTATTTTTTGACCGGTAATCGTGACGCATTAGCTAAAATTGATCAGATTCGATGTAAAAAATTGTTTTGCCAAAACCAAATCTCCACTAACACCTCCCTGCATCGGATATCTCATATTCGAGCCCAGATGGAGCATCCCAAGTCATAGCCGAGAATTTTGGGGTCGATTTTTAGTCACGAGGTCACTATTTTGACCGGTATACGTGACGAATCAGCTGGAATCAATCAGATTCAATGTGAGAAGTTGCTTGTGCCAGCACCAAACCTCTTCGCACACCTTTTCAAATCGAATACCTACCATTTCGACCCAGATGGGGCATCCCAAGTCAACAGCAAGGATTATAGGGTCGATCTTGAGTAGCGAGGGGACTATTGTTGACTGGTAATCGAGACGAATTAGCTTCAATCGATCAGAATCGATGTGAGAAATTGTCTGTGCCAGCACCGAATCTGCTCTAACAGCTCCCTGCATCGAAAATCTGTCATTCAGGCCCAGATGAAGCATCACAAGTCAATGCCGAGTATTTTATGGTCGATTTTGAGTCGCGAGGTCACTATCTTCTGAGGGGTGATCGAAACGAATTAGCTAAGATCGATCAGTTCCGATGTGAGAAAATGTTTGTGCCAGCACCAAACCTTCTCCAACATCTCCCGGCATCAAATACCTGTCATTTTGACCGAGATGGAGCATCTCAAGTCAACGCCGAGAATTATAGGGTCGATTTTAAGTCGCGAGGAAACTATTGTTGACAGGTGTTCGAGACGAATTGGCTTCAATCGATCAGATTCGATGTGAGGAAATGTTTGGGCCGGCACCGAACCTTCTCTAACACCTTCCGGCATTAAAGTTTTGTCATTTGCGCCCAGATGGAGCATCCCAAGTCAACGCCAAGAATTCTGGTTTCGATTTTGTGTCGCGAGGTCACTATTTTCTGACCGGTAATCCAGACAAATTAGCTAGAATCGATCAGATTCGATATAAGAAATTGTTTGTGCCGGCACCAAATCTCTTCTAGCGACTTCCTGCATCAAATATCTGTCATTCGCGCCCAGATGATGCATCCCAAGTCATAGCCGAGAATTTTGGGGTCGATTTTTAGTCGCGAGGTCACTATTTTGACCGGTATACGTGACGAATCAGCTGAAATCGATCAGATTCAATGTGAGAAGTTGCTTGTGCCAGCACCAAACCTCTTCGCACACCTTCCTGCATCGAATACCTACCATTTCGACCCAGATGGAGCATACCAAGTCAACAGCAAGGATTATAGGGTCGATCTTGAGTAGCGAGGGGACTATTGTTGACTGGTAATCGAGACGAATTAGCTTCGATCGATCAGTTCCGATGTGAGAAAATGTTTGTGCCAGCACCAAACCTTCTCCAACATATCCCAGCATCAAATACCTGTCATTTTGACCGAGATGGAGTATCTCAAGTCGACGCCGAGAATTACAGGGTCGATTTTAAGTCGCGAGGAAACTATTGTTGACCGGTAATCGAGACGAATTGGCTTCAATCGATCAGATTCTATTCGAGGAAATGTTTGGGTCAGCACCGAACCTTCTCTAACACCTTCCGGCATCAAAGTTTTGTCATTCGCGCCCAGATGGAGCATCCCAAGTCAACGCCAAGAATTTTGGGTTCGATTTTGTGTCGCGAGGTCACTATTTTCTGACCGGTAATCGATACGAATTAGCTAAGATCGATCAGATTCGATGTGGAAATTTGTTTGTGCCAGCACTAAACCTTCACCCACACCTTCCTGCTCCGAATACCTGTCATTTGCGCCCAGATGGAGCATCCCAAGGCAACGACAAGGATTTTGAGGTCGATTTCGAGTCGCGAGGTCACTCTCTTTGACCGGTCATCGTGACGAATAAGCTAGAATCGATCAGATTCGATCAAAGACAATGTTTGTGCCAGCACCAAACCTTCCCCAAAACCTTCCCCCATCGATAACCTGCCATTTGCGCCAAAGAAGAGCATCTCAAGTGGACGCCAAGTATTTTGAGGTCGATTTCGAGTCGCGAGGTCACTATTTTTCGACCGGTTATCGAGACGAATGAGCTGAAATCGATCGGATTCGATGTAAAAAAATGTTTCTGCCAGAACCAAGCCTTCTCTCACACCTCCCCGCATCGAATACCTGACATTTGCGACGAGGGGAAGCATCCTAAGTAGACACCAAGAATTTTGGGGTCCATTTTGAGTCGCAAGGCCACTATACTTTGACCGGTAATCGGGACGAATTAGCTGGAATCGATCGGATTCGATGTAAAAAGTTGTTCGTGTCAGCACGAAACCTCCTCCAATACCTTCTTGCATTGAATACCCGCCATTCGCGACCAGATGGAGCAACCCGAGTTATTTCCGAAGATTTTGGGTTCGATTCTGAGTCGCGAGGTCACTATTTTCGGACCGGTAATCGAGACGAATTAGCTAAGATCGATCAGACTCGATGTGAGAAAATATTTGTGCCAGCACCAAACCTTCTCCAACATCTCCCGGCATCAAATAGCTGTCATTCCGACCGAGATGGAGCATCTCAAGTCAACGCCAAGAATTATAGGGTCGATTCTGAGTCGCGAGGAGACTATTGTTGACTGGTAATCGAGACGAATTAGCTTCAATCGATCAGATTCGATGTGAGGATTTGTTTGTGGCAGCACCAAATCTGCTCTAACACCTTCCTGCATCGAGAATCTGTCACTCGCGCCCAGATGGAGCATCTCGAGTCAACGCCGAGGATTTTGGGGTCGATTCCGAGTCGCGAGGTTACTTTTTTCTGACCGGTTATCAAGACCAATTAGCTTAAATGGATCAGATTCAATGTGGAAAAATGTTCGTGTCAGCACCAAACCTCCTCTAACACCTTGCTGCATCAAATACCTGTCATTCGCGCCCAGATGGAGCATCCCGAGGCAACGACAAGGATTTTGGGGTCGATTTTGAGTCGCAAGGTCACTCTGTATGACCGGTAATCGTGACGAATTTGCTGGAATCGATCAGATTCGAACGAAGAAAATGTTCGTGCCAGCAACGAACCTCCTCCAAAACCTCCCTCGATCAATCACCTGCCATTTGCGCCAAGGGAGAGCATCCCAAGTGGACGCCGAGGATTTTGAGGTCGATTTTGAGTCGCGATGTCACTATTTTTCGACCGGTTATCGAGACGGATGAGCTGAAATCGATCACATTTGATGTGAAACTTTGTTTGTGCCAGAACCAAGACTTCCCTCACATATTTCCGCATCAAATACCTGTCATTTGCGCCCAGATAGAGCATACCAGGTAGACACCAAGAATTTTGAGGTCCATTTTGAGTCGCGAGGCCACTATTCTTTGACTGGTTAATCGGGACGAATTAGCTCAAATCGATCAGATTCGATGTGGAGAAATGTTTGTGCCAGCACCAAACCTCCTCCAACACCTCCCGGCATCAGAAACGCCCCATCTGCGCCCTGATCAAGCATCCCAAGTTGACGCCAAGGATTTTGGGGTCGATTTTGAGTTGCATGGTCACCTTTTTTTGACCGGCATTCGAGACGAATCAGCTAAAATCGATCAGATTCAATGTGGAAAGTTGTTTGTGCCAGTACCAAAACTCCCCTCACACCTCTCTGCATCGGGAACCTGTCATTCACGCCCAGGAAGAGCATCCCAACCAGACGCCGAGAATTTTGGGGTCAATTTTGAGTCGCGAGTCCACTATTTTCTGACCGGTCATCAAGACGAATTCGCTGAAATCGATCAGATTCGATGTGGAAAGTTGTTTGTGCCAGCACCAAAACTCCCCTCAGACCTTCCTGTATCAGGAACCTGTCATTCACGCCCAGGAAGAGCATCCCAACCAGACGCCAAGAATTTTGGTATCAATTCGAAGTCGCGAGGTCACTATCTTCCGACCGGGAATCGAGGAGAACTCGCTGAAATCGATCAGATTCGATCAAAGGAGTTGTTTGTGCCAGCACCTCACCTCCTCAAAAACCTCCCTTCATCAATCACCTGTCATTTGCGCCCAGAAAAAGCATCCAACGTAGACGCGAAGAATTTAGGGTTCGATTTTGAGTCGCGAGGTTACTATTCTCTGACTGGTCATCGAGACAAATTAGCTAAAGTCGACCAGATTCGACGTACGAAATTGTTTGTGCCAGCAGCAAACCTCCTCTCACACCTCCCTGCATCAGAAATCTGTCATTCGCGCCCAGATGTAGCATCCCAAGTCAACGCCGAGAATTTTGGGGTCGATTTTGAGTCGCAAGGTCACTATTTTCTGACCGGTAATCGAGACGAATTAACTGAGATCGATCAGATTCGATTTGAGAAAATGTTTGTGCCAGCACCGAACCTTCTCCAACACCTTGCGGCATAAAATCAGCCTCGATTGCGCCCTGATAGAGCATCCCAAGCTGACGCCGAGAATTGTGGGGTCGATTTTGAGGCCCGAGGTCACTCTTCATGACCGGTAATCGTGACGTATTAGCTCAGATCGATCAGATTCGATGTGGAGATTTGTTTGTGCCAGCACCAAGCCTTCTCTAACACCCTCCCGCTCCGAAAACCTGTCATTTGCGCCCAGATAGAGTATCCCGAATAGACGCCGGAGAATTCGGGGTCGATTTTGAGTCGCAAGGTCTCCAATTCTTGACCGGTTATCGAGACGAATTAGCTTATATCGATCAGATTCGATGTGGGAATTTGTTTGTGCCAGCACCAAACCTTCCCTCACATCCTCCTGCTCTAGATACCTGTCATTCGCGCCCAAAGAGAGTATCCCGAATCGACAACAAGAATTTTGGGATGGATTTTGAGTCGCGAGGTCACTATTTTTTGACCGGTAATCGAGACGAATTAACTCAAACGGATCAGATTCAATGTAAAAAAATGTTTGTGTCAGCACCAAACCTCCTCTAACACCTCTCTGCATCAGATACCTATTATCTGCGCCCAGATGGAGCATCCCAAGGTAACGACAAGGATTTTGGGGTCGATTTTGAGTCGCGAGGTCACTCTTTTCCACCGGTAATCGTGACGAATCAGCTAGGATCGATCAGATTCGATCAAAGAAATTGTTTGTGCCAGCACCAAACCTCCTTCGGAACCTTCCTCCGTCAATAACCTGCCATTTGCGCCGAGAAAGAGAATCCCAAGTGGACGCCAAGAATTTTGAGGTCGATTTTGAGCCGCGAGGTCACTATTGTTCGACCGATTATCGAGACGAATGAGCTGGAATAGATCAGATTCGATGTGAACAGTTGTTTGGGCCAGAACCAAACCTCTCCTCACACCTCCCCGCATCAAATACCTGTCATCTGCACCCAGAAAGAGCATCCCAAGTAGACACCAAGAACTTTGGGGTCCATTTTGAGTCGCGAGGCCACTCTTCTCCGACCGGTAATCGGGACCAATTAGCTAAAATGGATCAGATTCGATATGAAAAGTTGTCGTACCAGTGCCAGCCCTCCTCTAACAACTTCCTGCATCAAATACCTGTCATTTGCACCCAGATGAAGCATCCCAAGTCGACGCCAAGAATACTAGGGTCGATTTTGAGTCGCGGGGTGACTATCGTCCACCGGTATTCGAGACGAATTAGATTCAATCGATCAGATTCGATGTAAGAAATTGTTTAAACCAGCACCAAATCTCCTCTCATACTTCCCTTCATCGAGAATCTGTCATTCGCGCCCTGATGGAGCATCCCAAGTCAACGCCGGGAATTTTGGGTTTGATTTTGAATCGCGAAGTCACTATTTTCTGACCGGTGATCGAGACGAATTAGCTAGAATCGATCAGATTCGATATGGCAAGGTGTTTGTGCCAGCACCAAGACTTCCCTCACATCTCTCTGCATTGAATCCTTGTCACTCACGCCCAGATAGAGCATCACCAATAGACGCCAAGGATTTCGGGGTCGATTTTGAGTCGCGAGGTCACTATTTTCTGACCGGTCATCGAGACAAATTAGCTGGAGTCGATCAGATCCGATGTGAAAAGTCGTTTGTGCCAGCACCAAACCTCCTCCAACAACTCCTGCATCAGGAACCGGTCATTTGCGACCAGATAGGGCATCCAAAGTAGACGCAAAGAATTTTCGGTTCGATTTTGAATCGCGAGGTCACTCTCTATGACCGGTGAACTTAACGATTTGGCTAGAATCGATCAGATTCGATCAAAAAAAATGTTCCTGCCAGCACCGAACCTCCTCTAACACCTTCCTGCATCAGATACCTGTCATTTGCGCCCATGTGAAGCATCCAAGGCAACGCCAAGGAATTTGGGTCGATTTTGAGTGGCGAGGTCACTCTCTATGACCGGTCATCGTGACGAACTAGCTAGAATTGATCAGATTCGATCAAAGAAAATGTTCGTGCCAGCACCAAACCTCCTCCAAAACCTTTCTCCATCAATCTCCTGCCATCCGCGCACAGAAGAAGCATCCCAAGTGGACGCCAAGGATATCGGGGTCGATTTTGAGTCGCGAGGTCACTATTTCTTGGTCGGTGATCGAGACAAATTAGCTGGGATCGATCAGATTCGATGAGGGAAGTGGTTTGTGCTGGCACGGAGACTCTCCTCACACCTCTCAGCATCGGATACTTGTCATTTCCGCCCCGATAAAGCATCCCAAGCGGACGCCAAGGATTTCTGGGTCGATTTTGAGTGGCGATGTCACTTTCTCTCGACCGGTTATCAAGACGAATTAGCTCAAATCGGTCAGATTCGATATGGAAATTCGTTTGCGTCAGCACCGAAACTCTCTCCAACACCTTCCCGCATCGAAAACCTGTCCCATGCGCCCTGATAGAGCATCCCAAGTGGACGCCAAGGATTTTTGGGTCGATTTTGAGTCACGATGTCACTTCCTCTTGACCGGTTATCAAGACGACTTAGCTTCAACGGATCAGATTCAGCGTGAAAAAATGTTTGTGTCAGCCCCGAACATCCCCGAACACCTTCCTGCATCAGATACCTGTCATTTGCGCCCAGATAGAGCATCCCAAGGCAACGACAAGGATGTTGGGGTCGATTTTGAGTCACGAGGTCACTCTCTATGACCGGTGATCGTGACGAATTAGCTAGAATCGATCAGATTCGATCAAAGGAGATGTTTGTGCCAGGACCTAACCTCTCTCCATCAATCACCTGCCATCTGCGCCAAGGAAAAGCATCCCAAGTGGACGCAAAGAATTTTCGGTTCGATTTTGAGTCGCAAGGGCTTTATTCTCTGACCGGTAATCGGGACGAATTAGCTGAGATCGATCAGATTTGATGTTGAAATATTTTCGTACCAGCGACAACCCTCCTCTAACAACTTCCTAGATCAAATACCTGTCATTTGCACCCAGTCGGAGCATCCCAAGTCGACGCCAAGAATTCTAGGATCGATTTTGAGTCGCGAGGTGACTATCGTTGACCGGTTGTCTAGACGAATTAGATTCAATCGATCAGTTTCAATGTAAGGAATTGATTGTGCCAGCACCAAATCTCCTCTCACCTATCATTGTATCGAAAATCTGTCATCCGCGCCCAGATCAAGCATCCCAAGTCATTGCCGGGAATTTTGGGGTCGATTCTGAGTTGCGAGGTCACCTTTTTCTGACTGGTATTGGAGACGAATTAGATGAAATCGATCAGATTCGATATGGCCAGATGTTTGTGCCAGCATCAAAATTCCCCTCACAACTTCCCGCATCGAAAACCTGTAGTTCACGCCCAGATAGAGTATCCCAAATAGACGCCAAGGATTTTGGGGTCGATTTTGAGTCGCGAGGTCACTATTTTCTGACCGGTCATCGAGACAAATTAGCTTAAGTCGATCAGATCCGATGTGAAAAGTCGTTTGTGCCAGAACCAAACCTCCTCCAACACCTCCTGCATCAGGAACTGGTTATTTGCGACCAGGTAGGGCATCCAAAGTAGACGCAAAGAATTTTCGGTTCGATTTTGAATCGCGAGGTCACTCTCTATGACCGGTAATCGTGACGATTTAGCTAGAATCGATCAGATTCGATCAAAAAAAATGATCCTGCCAGCACCGACTCTCCTCTAACACCTTCCTGCATCAGGAACCGGTCATTTGCGACCGGATAGGGCATCCAGAGTAGACGCAAAGAATTTTCGGTTCGATTTTGAGTCGCGAGGGCACTATTCTCTGACCGGTCATCGAGACAAATTAGCTTAAGTCGATCAGATCCGATGTGAAGGGTCGTTTGTGCCAGCACCAAACCTCCTCCAACACCTCCTGCATCAGAGACCGGTCATTTGCGACCAGATAGAGCAACCCAAGTGGACCCCAGGAATTCCGAGGTCGATTTTGAGTCGCGAGGTCACTATTTTTTGACCGGTGATCGAGACGAATGAGCTAAATTCGATCAGATTCGATGTGAAAAGTTGTTTGTGCCAGCACCAAACCTCTTACCTGTCATTGGCGCCCTGATAGGGATTCCCAAGTGGACGCCAAGGATTTTGGGGTTGATTTTGAGTCGCGAGGTCACTATCTTGTGACCGGTTATCGTGACGAATTAGCTAGGATCGATCAGATTCAATCAAAGAGAATGTTTGTGCCAGCAAACAACCTCCTTCAAGACCTTCTGCATCAGGAATCTGTCATTTGCGACCACATAGGGCATCCAAAGTAGACGTAAAGGATTTTTGGCTCGATTTTGAGTCGCGAGGGCACTATTTCCTTACCGGTCATCGAGACAAATTAGCTCAAGTCGATCAGATCGATGTGAAAAGTTGTTTGTGCCAGCACCAAACCTCCTGCAACACCGTCTGCTCCGGGAAACTGTCATTCGCGACCGGATAGAGCATCCCGAATTGGACCCCAGGAATTTCGAGGTCGATTGTGGGTCGCGAGGTCACTATTTTTTGACCGGTGATCGAGACGAATGAGCTAAAATCGATCAGATCCGATGTGAAAAGTTGTTTGTGCCAGCATCAAACCTCTACCATTACCTCCTGCATCAGGAACCTGTCATTCGCGCCCTGATAGAGCATCTCAAGTGGACGCCAAGGATTTTGGGGTCGATTTTGAGTCGCGAGGTCACTATCTTGTGACCGGTTATCGTGACGAATTGCCTAGAATTGATCAGATTCCATGTGGGAAATTGTTTTGCCAGTACCAAATCTCCTCTAACACTTTCCTGCATCCAATACCTAACAATTGCGCCCAGAGAGAGCATCCCAAGTAGACGCGAAGAATCTTGAGGTGGATTTTGAGTCGCGAGGTCACTATTTTCTCACCGGTAATCGAGACAAATTAGCTAAGATCGATCAGATTCGATGTGGAAAGTTGTTTGTGCCAGCACCAAACCCCTTCTCACACCTTCTCGCATCGAATACCTAACATTTGCGCCCAGAGAGTGCATCCCAAGTAGACGCGAAGAATTTTGAGGTGGATTTTGAGTCGCGAGGTTACTATTTTCTGACTGGTAATCGAGACAAATTAGCTAGAATCGATCAGATTCGATATAAGAAATTGTTTGTGCCGGCACCAAATCTCCTCTAGTGACTCCCTGCATCAAATATCTCCCATTCGCGCCCAGATGAAGCATCCCGAGTGAACGCCAAGAATTTAAGGGTCGACTCCGAGTCGCGAGGTCACTATTTCCTGACCGTTAGTCGAGACGAATTAGCTAAGATCGATCAGATTCGATGTGACAATTCGTTTGAGGCAGCACCAAACCTCCACTCACACCTTTCTGCTCCAAATACCTGTCATTTGCGCCCAGATGGAGCATCCCGAAGCAACGACAAGGATTTTTGGGTCGATTTTGAGTCGCGAGGTCACTCTCTTTGACCGATTATCGTGACGAATAAGCTGGAATCGATCAGATTCGATCGGAGAAAATGTTTGTGCCAGCACCAAACCTCCTCCAAAACCTTTCTCCATCAATAACCTGCCATTTGCGCCAAGAAAGAGCATCCCAAGTGGGCGCCAAGGATTTTGAGGTCGATTTTGAGTCGCGAGGTCACTATTTCTCGACCGGTAATCGAGACAAATGAGCTGAAATCAATCGGATTCGATGTGAAAGAATGTTCGTGCCAGAACCAAGCCTCCCCTCAAACCTTCCCGCATCAAATGCCTGTCATTCGTGACCATGGGGAGTATCCTCAGTAGACACCAAGAATTTTGGGGTCCATTTTGAGTTGCAGGGCCACTATTCTTTGACCGGTAATCGGGACGAATTAGCTGAAATCGATCAGATTCGATCAAAGAAAATGTTTGTGCCAGCACTAAACCTCCTCCAAAACCTTCCCCCATCAATCTCCTGCCATCTGCGCCAAGGAAAAGCATCCCAAGTGGACGCCAAGGATTCCGCGTCCGACTTTGATCCGCGAGTTCGTTATTCCTTGACCGGTGATGTAGACAATTCAGCTAAAATCGATTAGATTTGATGAGGGAAGTGGTTTGTGCTAGCACGGAGACCCTCCTCACACCTTTTAGCATCGGATCATTGTCATTCATGCCCTGATAGAGCATCCCAAGTGGACGCCAAGGATTTTTGGTCGATTTTGAGTCACTATGTCACTTTCTCTTGACCGGTTATCAAGACGACTTAGCTCAAATGGATCAGATTCAATGTGGAAAAATGTTTGTGTCAGCACCGAACCTCCCCTCACACCTCTCCGCATCAAATACCTGTCATTTGCGCCCTTATAGAGCATGCCAAGGCAACGATAAGGATTTCGGGGTCGATTTTGAGTCGCGAGGTCACTCTCTATGACCGGTGATCGTGACAAATGAGCTAGAATCGATCAGATTCAATCAAAGAAAATGTTTGTGCCAGCACTCAACCTCCTTCAAAACCTCTCTTCATCAATCACCTGCCATCTGCGCCAAGGAAAAGCATCCCGAGTGGACGCAGAGGATTTTCGGTTCGATTTTGAGTCGCGAGGGCACTATTTTCTGACCGGTGATCGGGACGAATTAGCTAAGATCGATCAGATTCGATGTTGAAAAATTTTCGTGCCAGCCACAACCCTCCTCTAACAACTTCCTGCTTCAAATACCTGTCATTTGCACCCAGATGAAGCATCCCACGTCGACGCCAAGCATTCTAGGGTCGATTTTGAGTCGCGAGGTGACTATCGTTGACCGGTTGTCGAGACGAATTAGCTTCGATCGATCAGATTCGATTCAAGAAATTGTTTGTGCCAGCACCAAATCTCCTCTCACAACTCCCTGTATAGAAAATCTGTCATCCGCGCCCAGATCAAGCATCCCAAGGCAACGACAAGGATTTTGGGGTCGATTTCGAGTCGCGAGGTTACTCTATTTCACAGGTAATCGTGACGAATAATCTAGAATCGATCAGATTCGATCAAAGAAAATGTCTGTGCCAGCACCAAACCTCCCCCAAAACCTTCCTCCATCAATAACCTGCCATTTGCGCCAAAGAAGAGCATCCCAAGTGGACGCCAAGGATTTTGAGGTCGATTCCGAGTCGCGAGGTCACTATTTTTCGACCGGTTATCGAGACAAATGAGCTGAAATCGATCGGATTCGATCTAAAAAAATGTTTCTGCCAGAACCAAGCTTTCTCTCACACCTCTCCGCATCAAATACCTGACATTTGCGACGAGGGAGAGCATCCTAAGTAGACACCAAGAATTTTGGGGTCCATTTCAAGTCGCAAGGCCACTATTCTTTGACCAGTAATCGGGACGAACTAGCTGGAATCGATCAGATTCGATGTAAAAAGTTGTTCGTGTCAGCACCAAACCTCCTCCAATACCTTCTTGCATTGAATAACCGTCATTCGCAACCAGATGGAGCAACCCGAGTTATTTCCGAGAATTTTGGGTTCGATTCTGAGTCGCGAGGTCACTATTTTCGGACCGGTTATCGAGACGAGTTAGCTTAGATCGATCGGACTCGATGTAAGAGAATTTTTGTGCCAGCACCAAATCTTCTCCAACATCTCCCGGCATCAAATACCTGTCATTTCGACTGAGATGGAGCATCTCAAGTCAACGCCAAGAATTATAGGGTCGATTCTCAGTCGCGAGGAGACTATTGTTGACTGGTAATCGAGACGGATTAGCTTCAATCGATCAGATTCGATGTAAGGAATTGTTTGTGCCAGCACCAAATCTGCTCTAACACCTTCCTGCATCAAAAATCCGTCACTCGCGCCCGGATAGAGCATCCCAAGTCAACGCCAAGGATTTTGAGGTCGATTTCGAGTCGCGAGGTTACTATTTTCTGACCGGTAATCAAGACGAATTAGCTCGAATGGATCAGATTCAATGTGGAAAAATGTTCGTGTCAGCACCAAACCTTCTCTAACACCTTGCTGCATAACAACCTGTCATTCGCGCCCAGATGAAGCATCCCGAGGCAACGACAAGGATTTTGGGGTCGATTTTGAGTCGCAAGGTCACTCTCTATGACCGGTAATCGTGACAAATTTGCTAGAATCGATCAGATTCGATCAAAGAAAATGTTTGTGTCAGCACCAAACCCCCTTTATCACCTTCCTGCATCACATACCTGTCATTTGCGCCCAGATGGAGCATCCAAAGGCAACGACAAGGATTTTGGGGTCGATGTTGAGTCGCGAGGTCACTCTCTATGACGGGTAATCGTGACGAATTTGCTGTAATCGATCAGATTCGATCAAAGAAAATGTTCGTGCCAGCAACGAAGCTCCTCCAAAACCTTCCTCGATCAATCACCTGCCATTTGCGCCAAGGAAGAGCATCCCAAGTGGACGCCGAGGATTTTGAGGTCGATTTTGAGTCACGAGGTCACTATTTTTCGACCGGTTATCGAGACGGATGAGCTGCGATCGATCAGATTTGATGTAAAACTTTGTTTGTGCCAGAACCAAACCTTCCCTCACACCTTCCCGCATCGAATACCTAACATTTGCGGCCAGATAGAGCATACCAAGTAGACACGAAGAATTTTGGGGTCCATTTTGAGTCGCGAGGCCACTATTCTTTGGTCGGTAATCGGGACGAATTAGCTAAAATCGATCAGATTCGATGTGGAGAAATGTTTGTGCCAGCACCAAACCTCCTTCAACACCTCCCGGCATCAAATACGCCCCATTTGCGCCCTGATGAAGCAACCCAAGTTGACGCCAAGGATTTTGGCGTCGATTTTGAGTTGCGTGGTCACCTTCCTTTGACCGGCATTCGAGACGAATTAGGCAAAATCGATCAGATTCAATGTGAAAAGTTGTTTGTGCCAGCACCAAAACTCCCCTCACACCTTCCTGCATCAGGAACCTGTCATTCACGCCCAGGAAGAGCATCCCAACCAGACGCCAAGAATTTTGGTATCAATTTGGAGTCGCGAGGTCACTATCTTCCGACCGGGAATCGAGGAGAACTCGCTGAAACCGATCAGATCCGATCAAAGGAGTTGTTTGTGCCAGCACCTCACCTCCTCAAAAACCTTCCTTCATCGATCACCTGTCATTCGCGCCCAGGAGAAGCATCCAAAGTAGACGCGAAGAATTTAGGGTTCGATTTTGAGTCGCGAGGTTACTATTCTCTGACTGCTCATCGAGACAAATTAGCTAAAGTCGATCAGGTTCGACGTACAAAATTGTTTGTGCCAGCAGCAAACCTCCTCTCACACCTCCCTGCATCAAAAATCTGTCATTCGCGCCCAGATCGAGCATCCCAAGTCAACGCCGAGGATTTCGGGGTCGATTTTGAGTCGCAAGGTCACTATTTTTTGACCGGTAATCGAGACGAATGAACTTAAACGGATCAGATTCAATGTAAAAGAATGTTTGTGTCAGCACCAAACCTCCTCTAACACCTTTCTGCATCAGATACCTGTTATCCGTGCCCAGATGAAGCATCTCAAGGTAACGACAAGGATTTTGGGGTCGATTTTGAGTCGCGAGGTCACTCTTTTCCACCGGTAATCGTGACGAATTAGCTAGGATCGATCAGATTCGATTAGAGAAATTGTTTGTGCCAGCACCAAACCTCCTTCGGAACCTCCCTCCGTCAATAACCTGCCATTGGCACCGAGAAAGAGCATCCCAAGTGGACGCCAAGAATTTTGAGGTCGATTTTGAGCCGCGAGGTCACTATTTTTCGACCGGTAATCGAGACGAATGAGCGGGAATGGATCAGATTCGATGTGAACAGTTGTTTGGGCCAGAACCGAACCTTTTCTCACACCTCCCCGCATCAAAAACCTGTCATCTGCACCCAGAAAGAGCATACCAAGTAGACACCAAGAACTTTGGGGTCTATTTTGAGTCACGAGGCCACTCTTCTCCGACCGGTAATCGGGACCAATTAGCAAAAATGGATCAGATTTGATATGAAAAGTTGTCGTGCCAGCACCAGCCCTCCTCTAACAACTCCCTGCATCGGATACCTGTCAGTTGCACCCGGATGGAGCATCCCAAGTCGACGCCAAGAATACTAGGGTCGATTTTGAGTCGCGGGGTGACTATCGTCCACCGGTAATCGAGACGAATTAGATTCAATCGATCAGATTCGATGTGAGGAATTGTTTAAACCAGCACCAAATCTCCTCTCACACTCCCCTTCATCGAGAATCTGTCATTCGCGCCCGGATGGAGCATCCCAAGTCAACTCCGGGAATTTTGGGTTTGATTTTGAATCGCGAAGTCACTATCTTCTGACCGGTGATCGAGACGAATTAGCTAGAATCGATCAGATTCGATGAGGCAAGTTGTTTGTGCCAGCACCAAAACTCCCCTCACATCTCCCTGCATTCAATCCTTGTCATAAACGCCCAGATAGAGCATCCCGAATACATGCCAAGGATTTCGGGGTCGATTTTGAGTCGCGAGGTCACTATTTTCTGACCGGTCATCGAGACAAATTAGCTCAAGTCGATCAGATCCGATGTGAGGAGTCGTTTGTGCCAGCACCAAACCTCCTCCAACACCTTCTGCTTCGGGAACCTGGCATTTGCGACCGGATGGAGCATCCCGAGAGGAACCCAGGAATTCCGAGGTCGATTTTGAGTCGCGAGGTCACTATTTTTTGACCGGTGATCGAGACGGATGAGCTAAAATCGATCAGATTCGATGTGAAAAAATGTTTGTGCCAGCACCAAACCTCCTCCAACACCTTCTGCTCCGGGAACCTGTCATTTGCGACCAGATAGAGCATCCCGAGTGGACCCCAGGAATTCCGAGGTCGATTTTGAGTCGCGAAGTCACTATTTCTTGACCGGTGATCGAGACGAATGAGCTAAAATCGATCAGATTCGATGTGAAAAGTGGTTTGAGCCAGCACCAAACCTCTCCCAACACCTTCTGCATCGGGATTCTGTCATTTGCGCCCAGAGAGAGCATCCCAAGTAGACGCGAAGAATTTCGAGGTGGATTCTGAGTCGCGAGGTCACTATTTTCACACCGGTCATCGAGACAAATTAGCTAAAATCGATCGGATTCGATGTAAGAAATTGTTTGTGCCAGCACCAAATCTCCTCTCACGACTTCCTGCATCGAATATCCGTCATTCGCGCCCAGATGAAGCATCCCAAGTCAACGCCAAGAATTTTGGGGTCGACTCCGAATCGCGAGGTCACTACTTTCTGACCGGTGATCGAGACGAATTAGCTAAGATCGATCAGATTCGATGTGGAAATTCGTTCGTGGCAGCATCAAACCTCCACTCACACCTTCCTGCTCCAAATACCTGTCATTTGCGCCCAGATGGAGCACCCCGAGGCAACGACAAGGATTTTTGGGTCGATTTCGAGTCACGAGATCACTTTCTTTGACCAGTTATCGTGACGATTGAGCTGGAATCGATCAGATTCGATCGAAGATAATGTTTGTGCCAGCACCAAACCTCCCCCCCCCCCCCCCCCCCCCCCCCCCCCCCACCCCCCCCCCCCCCCCCCCCCCACATTTTGAGGTCGATTTTGAGTCGCGAGGTCACTATTTTTCGACCGGTAATCGAGACAATTGAGCTGAAATCCATCAGATTTGATGAGCGAAGTGGTTCGTGCTAGAACGGAGACCCTCCTCACACCTTTGAGCATCGTATTATTGTCATTTGCGCCCTGATAGAGCATCCCAAGTGGACGCCAAGGATTTTGAGGTCGATTTTAAGTCGCGATTTCACTTTCTCTTGACCGGTTATCAAGACGACTGAGCTAAAATGGACCAGATCCAATGTGAAAAAATGTTTGTGTCAGCATCGAACCTTACCCTACACCTTTCTGCATCAAATACCTGTCATTCGCGCCCACATAGAGCATCCCAAGGCAACGACAAGGATTTTGGGGTCGATTTTGAGTCGCGAGGTCACTCTCTA
>JAPYYZ010000768.1:0-23772 GCA_030522705.1 Eretmocerus eremicus
GTAGAACAATGTACGAGTGCTCATTGGAATCAGTAGATTCGAGAGAATTGCGCTATGAAGCGATATCATGTCTAACCGATTCGTCCAAGATGCACAGAGTAAAAATGGTGGCACAAACTAGGGCTTTAGCAGACGACAAGTCGACTTTGTACGGCCTCGCCTTAAAACGTATGATTCCGACTCGTCTTGTAATTCGTCTCGCAACCACTCTGCATCATCGCAAAACTTCGCCAAATTTTCAGAATCGCCACTGTATGCAGAAACAACGCTCAATAGCTGACTCAAATCCTTTCTCGGATTTCCGCGAGATTTATGATTGCGACGTTATTTTTTCCTTCTCGAATGCTTTCGACGTCTAAGTTTCTCAAAGTCCGAATCATATTCGCTTTCGTCCAATCGTTCACGATTCTTCTTGCTTAACGATTTCTTTCCGCGGGATCTTCTACCATCCGATGAATCGCGATCTCTTCTTCGGTATCCTCGACTATCGTCAGACGAATAATCATCAGAACAATCCGTAGACTGATCACTGTCGCTCTCTGTGTCACTATTTTCTGATTCTGAATACTTCAATTTCCTACGATTTTGGCGTCTTGATTCATTACTCGAATGGTGCGATCTTTTTTTGCGCGAGTCACGCGAATAATCTGGATATCTTCTACTATCAATCCTATTTTTGTCCGTTTCCCGGTGCCGATTACGCTGCAATGATTCGAATGATGCGTCGCGGTCTTCACGATTTCTTCGCTTATACACGTTTCTTTTGTCTGATCTTGATTCGTCCCTTTTTCGATGTGACCTGAGTTTTCGCTCGTATTTGTCGTTTTCCGCTCCCCCACAATATGATTCGCTATCATACGATTCTAACTCTGAGGTATCGGAACTTTTACGACTTCTATGAGTGTTCTTACGCCTCGGGCAACGAAGCTCATTGGGTTGGTGTCTATCACTGTCTCTCACGTGGTTTGAATTATATAAATCGAATTCCTTCCGTGTTTCTAAATCTTGAGATCGATGGATCGTATCTTTGTCAAAGCTATCGTGTTTCATCTTGCTTCATCGCAATTTTTCGATTCGAATCATTACTACATCTTGCCCGTGACCCAGTGTCGGCATCCTGGCGACGCGCATCCCAGTCATCCGTTTCTGCAGTTAATAATCCCTTACGACCGACCGGAGTTGCGAATTTATCGGCAGCATTATCAATCGAATTGTCCGAAGATTCATCAAAATTCAAATGACGTTTGATTCGCGAAGGATCCGGAGTCCTTTGGTCAAAACGCGACGATTCCGCAATGACGCAAGACGACTGTAAGCTCGTAACTGTTTCTAAATAGCTACCATTCAAGCCCATTGATACATCCGATTGACTCTGAATCCCTTTCAATAATTCCCGTAAATGTGTTCGCAAACTTTCTAGGCTTTCGATCTTTGCCTCTGAGCATAATTCAATTTTATCCAGAAGTACTCCCGACAATCGTTCGATTCCCTGGTTCAGGGTCGTTGCGTCTGATAATTGCATAGCTAATTCCGCTATTTTCAAAGCGCCAAAAATATCTTGACTGTATTTGACACCTCATTTCGTTGCCGATTCGTATTTCTGCATCATATCTACCATATTCAGAATCATCGACCCATCTTCCGGTCTATCATTTAAATTGATTGGATCCCATTTAATGGATCCAGAGTTGTCTTATTCCCGATTCATACTGGAATTTGACGAGCTTCCTTTCCAGCCCAACATTTTAAATTAGATTTTATTCGTTAAAAGAGGAAGCCTCTACGTGCAGCAACACTCGTACTCGTGAGAAAAAATGTGCAAATTTCACACTATCTGCGTCATTCGTATAAAACAGAAACGTCAGCCGTCTACGCGTCGCAACTCAAACACTCAACAATATTATCCAATCGTGCAATACTCCGAATAGGATAACGGTCAATCCCAACTACTTTTAATATAATGATTGCAGTATTTTAATTTCAAAACGACTAATCTGGCAACTGCTCTGTTCAATTCGCACTATATTCCAGAAATTGAAGTAAACTTTTCCGATGTTAAATATACCGAAAAATCTTCTTAATTTTCAAATCAGAGATATGATTTCAAATCACACAAAAACTCTACTCAAGTCCTCGCCACGCGTCTCTCCCCACGAGGGACAAAAATTTGATAGTAAAAAGTTGGCTCACGCTGTCGCTGCGATGATGATGAATGTAAAACCTCTGGTGGTCATCCTTCCTGTCAGACTGAAATGCGGCTTTCCAGGCTCGTCTCGTACAATAAAAGTGATGGAATGAAAACCTAATCCCTTCACAACGGAGTTACACCACTGTCTCCAAATCTCTGTTACGTCCTAAAGGTTCTTCACCTCCGCCGCCAACGAGATCATTCCTCGCCGGGATTATGGAAGGGATTGGCTAAATGAATTTACAACGAGAGATATCTGGAACAGCTAATACTTTATCCAAACCCGAATAGTATCTCAGTGGAAAGAGACCTATAAAATGATTTGAAGCTAACGTGATTTTACGGATACTAGTGGTTCTCACAAAATGATGAGGCCGACCGGGGCTGCGAGTACTTGTCACGCGACGCGCGTACTGACTTGATTGATCCTTGAGTACGAGCCGAATGAGAGCGCTTCTTAAATACAGAAGGTTCGACCCCGGTCTTCTCTGTGCAATCGACCGAGGGGCTTGCCGAAACTTATGTGTTGTAATTGTGCCAGTCGATTCTTGTATCGAGCTCTACTCGGATCGCTGAACTTGCGATATTCGTGATCTTGCCCGATCACTCATATCGCCACTCTACTTATGAGGATATTCCTGCATGTAGCTAGTGGGGTTGAGATACGCTCAACCAGCGCGTCAGCAACTGCCAACGACCGATTTCACCTCGGTGAGGGGGACCTACAGTTCAAGGTGGGATCTGAACCACCGAGACCGCCGTGAAAAGCACATGAGAAAAAATCTCAGTGGTGCCGGCCGGGGATCGAACCCTGGCCTTCCGCGTGGGAGACCAAGGACTAGATCCACTAGGCCACGGCTTCACCTTTTTCGTAAATTTGGAAAAGTATGAGTTCTTAGTTCTACGTCTCGGCACTTGCTCTTCAGAGCTCTATCCAGACGGCATCCATGTGCGTGGGGTTGAGATACCCTCAACCAGCGCGTCAGCAACTGCCAACGACTGATTTCACCTCGGTGAGGGGGACCTACAGTGCAAGGTGGGTTCCGAACCACCGAAACCGCCGTGAAAAGCACGTGAAAAAAAATCTCAGTATCGCCGGCCAGGGATCGAACCCTGGCCTCCCGCGTGCGAGACCAAGAACTAGATTCACTAGGCCACGGCGGCCTCATCGTGAACATGGAAAAATGTTAAGTTGTTAATTTTACGTCTCGGCACCTGCTCTTTTGAGCTCGATCCAGACGACACCCGTGTGCGTGGGGTTGAGATACGCTTAACCAGCGCGTCAGCAACTGCCAACTACCGATTGCACCTCGGTGAGGGGGACCTACAGTTTGAAGTGGGTTTCGAACTACTGAGACCGCCGTAGAAAGCAGATGAGAAGAAATCTCAGTGGCGCCGGCCGGGATCTGAACCCTGGCCTTCCGCGTGGGAGGCAAGGACCTTATCCACTAGGCCACGGCGGCCTCTATTGTATATATGGAAAAGATGTGTTAATGTCGCTGGCCCCTACAATAATTCTGGATTCAGTTTGACTGTTTTCGAGTGTGACTTTTTCTATTCTGAAATCTGCCAGAGGATGATCCATTCAAAATTTTCCAAAATAACTGATGTTTGGAATGGAGAAAAAAATGACTGATTCGATTATTTACGAGGACCGGATGCATTCTTGAAGGTATTACAAGACATTTCTATCATTAAAACTGAATGTAGAATACAGGAAAATTTGTTCTATTCCGGACGGATACAAATTTTGGTTTTCATCCGCCATTTTGAAGCGGCCATTCTGAGTATCAAAAATCTTGCGCCTGATCTAGGTTCAGCGGTCATGATTACTCCAAATATAAAAGAGCAGCCCCGCCAAGCATTCGCGAGCCAGGAGTCCCGTTCGTTTTCTTTTCTTTGCTTGGCATCAGGCGAGATGAACTGGCAGATCCTAATGGGATCAATTTCTTCAAGTACATAAGTATAGTCTCGTAGACGCCGCTTCACGGCCCCAAAAAGCGAGCGGATAGGCATAATATCACGATAGCCACCTCCCGGCATAGTGTTAGGAGTATCAGTGGTAAAATGCATCACCGCATTATTATTATAGAAAGAGATCAGTTCTCGATATAGCCGCCTCTCGGCTTAAGAAATGACTCATTATAGCATTCATAAACGTACATATGGGCAGTCGACTGCAGCAGCATCAAATTACATTAGAAGGTCAGCGTAAGCCTACAGCAGGAATCAACAATATGTAACTGCCTACGACCAACGCGACCAAATCGCAAAATCGGCCCAAGCAATGGCCGTTTCCATGCTAACCTACTCTCAATGCCGTCGCCAAGCTCACGAGAGAGGAATAGAATGGGAAATAGAGAGAGCGAGAAGAGAGGAGCCGAGTCACGTAGGTACGTCCAAGCGGGCGCCTGCATCGAACCCTCTTGGAGCGTTGCGGCATCTGCGCACCGGAGAGAGGCGCGGCGCAGCTCTCGCCGAGCGCGTAAGAAGGGCCACATCCGGAAAAGGAAGCCAGATACGGGCCGCGGGCCTAGCTCTTCACAGCTAGGATCATTGATCGCCCAAGTCGCCCTCAGCCGAGCGAACAGGTCCACCGCTCGAACGCCTCATTCTTCTTTACTCCTCGACGAGCCCTTGCGGTACGCTGCAGTTCTGACGTCGTCCGGTCAGTTGGTCCTGGGTAGTCCTGATCCATTGAAAATAACCAAATATAGAGTGAGTTTCAAGAGATCGAGAATTCACTCTCTTTATCTAACCCGCCGCAACTGGCCGGCTACCGATCTGTCCTTTCCAGGACAATGGATCAACTCAGACGTATGAACAGCTATCGCCCTTTTCACAGCGATACGAACCAAACCCGGCCAGCGCTTTAGCGAGCCTCACATGCAAACCTGTTAATTCTGGAGCCGCACGCATTCATTGGCCTTCTGCCTCGCTCAACCTCGCTCTTGCGCAGCACGGCCCAGTTCAGATCAGTCGTTTTGATCTTCAAGTCAAAGCCCGGACAGATGGCAGTAGAATCACAGTTTTACCTTCATGTTCCACTTGTCAATTAGCTGCAGCAGCACAAGAGCTACGTCGTTGCACGAACAGGCCGCATCACGAACCTCGTTCAGGGGAGATACGAACAGATGCTAGCCACCTCGATCTGATCTATACAGATGGGTGGATGCTGAAAAACACGCTCCGTCTTTGCAGGAGAGAGTTGTGCAGTAGGACTCCTCTCCTTTTCTCGTGCTCAGATTTCTGTCTATCGGTTGCTCGGAAATTTTCTGCGGACGCGAATTACGCGCGACTCACTTTGTTTCTTTCAACTTAATAGAGATTTCACAATTTTCTATAGCTATGAAATCCTGGACTGTCCCAGAAAGTAAATTGATAAAACATAGATATCTATCGGAAATCCTGTTAACATTGGAATCTGAGAACGTTGGTATTTCTGATTGATTACTCTTCATACTTCACCACGAATCATTGATGGTGAATGGAGTATTCTGGATTGAGAGACTGTTCATGCCCATCACTATCCAAATCCGTTCGAGTGACTTGTCACTCATCTAGACTCCAAACGAGTGAAAATTCACTCAAAACGAGTGAAATCCACTTGGAGTTACTCGAACAGATTTAGAGAGATAATCAACTCAATGACGTGACGCAACGGATTGAACCAGAATCCCCATCATGTAAGAGAATCTTCACGTTCCCAACTGTTTTCCCTTACTTACGACCAGTGATAAATTGATTCGTAAGCAGTTTCGTGTCTCTTGAGATGATGTGATTACTTGTTGGAGATAATGCAAATATGAAAATTCGAGATCGATAAGATTCGGGATGGGAAAAGATTCAAATTTGGAACTATCACTCCTCGTCCCCGATTAATAATAAATGATGAATAGACTTCTTGATCTTGGAGGACAAAGGCGAGTGAGAAAAATCACTCTCCATAGATGGTGAAATGTTTCTGTATTAGCAACGTTTCGTCGACTATCAGTCGACCTCATCAGGCTGGGATAAATTTTCAACAAATCAGAGGAACCTTACAAATGTCACATGGTCACTTCTCACTATGCACAAGAACATTACCTCTGAAAACTTGAAAGTAAAAAGTTCTATCTTTGGTTTATTAATAATAATGAAATGTAGAGTATTATTCCACATCTCGTCAACTGACTCTGAGCAGGCGGACATTCAAACTATATTGACTTGGGTAAATAAACATCGCACTTAGATATATAATAGTTATATCTATATAGGATTGAGTATCCGCAACGTATACAATTAAGACCGCGATGAGGTAGGGATTGATATCAACACAGCATTTCGAGAGATATGGTGCTGTTCTCCAAATGCTGTGCTGATATCAATCCCTACCTCACCACCGTCTTAATTGTATACATTGCGGATACTCAATGTCATATAGATTTAACCATCATATATCCTAGTGCGATGTATATTTACACAAGTCAATCTAGTTTGAATGTCCGCCTGCTCGGAGTCAGTTGACGAGATATGGAATATTACTCCACATTCGATTATTATCAAAAAGCCAACGATGTGACTTCTACTGTCAAGTTTTTCGAGGTAATGTCCTTGTGCATAATGAAAATGACCATGTGACATTTGTAAGATTTCTTTAATTTGTTGGAAATTTATTCCAGCCTGATGAGGTCGACTGATAGTCGACGGAACGTTGCTAATATAAAAGCATTTTACCATCTATGAAGAGTGATTTTCTTTTACTCGCCTTTGTCTTCCAATATCAAGAAGTCTATTCATCATTTTCCAGGGAAAAGATTCAATACTCCTGTAGAAGGTTATCACGAAATGTAAGAAATTGCATTTTTCCGGTGGAGCGGACAGCCCCAGTAGGGTGATTATACAGTGATACGTGATTTCATTCAATGACAGATTAATCTATTATTGCTCCGAGTAAAAGCAGATCGGCAGTTTGCGATCGGCGTGGATTTTTCACGCGATTTGCATGTATTCTATTTGGAAACAACAAATTTCTGAAAATTTTCAACTTGGATTTCGACCGCGGGTGCCTGAGACTGGGTTAATGATGTTAGATTCGAGTCATTCCAAGTTTTGAGTGACTCAAATTTAACTTGATGTCAGTGGAACTTTCATGGGATGACTGAGTGAAGTCTCACTCAGAGCTTTCTTTGAGTTTAGAGAGTACAGTCCCAATAAATCCTGTGGGCTTTTGCCTCGTTTGACGAATCAAAGACGTGGGAAGTCTAATATTTCCACTTAGCGTAACGAAATCTCAGGTCTTCTAAGTCATTTTTCATACTGAGTGAATTTCGTAAAGAAGTGCTATCGATTTTCTCGTAGATTCGACAGGTGGAATCCTTGAAACATTTTTGGATTCTTCCTATGTGGATTTCCACCGGGGATTTTGAACCCTGGGCCCCGAGTCATAGGCTTTCGTAACGTGAATGAGTAGGTGGTGAATTTTCCTCCACCCTCCCATTTCTTCTCGGGTATTTGTCTGATCGTTAAAATGCAATAGCTCGTTGACCGGTTGTGTCGAAATCCACATTGATAGGCCCCGACTGTTGAGTTGATGAGTTCACTGAGTTTTTCTATGAGTATGTTTGAGAGGATTTTACAACAAAATGTAAGCAGTGAAATGCCTTGATAATTGTTACAGTCCATCTGGCCTCTTTTTTTCGAAAATCGGGATGATCATTGAGTATTTTCATTCGTTTGGAATTATTTCCTCCACCCATATGAGGTTGATGAGTTCATGAATTTCGTTAGCGAGATGGGGCCTCCATGTCTGAAAAGCTCTGCGGGAAGGGAGTCAATCCCCGGTGCCGCATTATTTTTTAGGCTTGCGATCGTATCCTCAACTTCTTTCATGGACGGGGGCGGACGTCGGGGTCTGCAAAGTGGACTCTGACTTGCGGTTCATCTTGACAGTCATTGATGTGAGGGAAAGAGTTCATCAAGATATTCTTCCCATCTTCCTAGTACCTCCTCTTTATTCGTTCAAAGTTCCCCGTTCTTATCCTTGGTCATACTCACGTTCTGTTGTTTCGCTTCTCGTGGCTCGTTCATTACTTTAAATGCTTTCCGCGAGTCATTTCGTCTCATATTATCTTGTACGCTTGCTACCTTATCAGAGTGGTATGCTCTTTTTTTTCGTAATCACTCTATCGTGTTCAACCTGTACTTTGGTGTAGTTGGATTCCGAGTTTTCGTTCCGGTGGGGGATCAGTTCTTTCCCTGTTTCTCAGCGTTGGACGAGTCTCTCGCGACAGGTGTCCATCGATAATGTTCAAGGACCGAGCATTATCTTTATCTATCGAGCAGTGAATTGACTGTGTCCATTCTCACATTTGCAGTTGTGGATATTGATGTTGCGATACGATATTCATATGTTATCAAATCTTGTGGCAGCACTATATCCAATAAAATCAAATCTTGGGCATCTCGTATGATTCTATTGTATTCCACATGACTTTAAAAGTCAAAATGGGATCCCATGCGACCCCACATGACCTAATGGGGTACTGACAGAGCATGTGAGAACAGGTACTGACTGGATCCCATGGGTTTTCACATGAACCCATGAGATTTCAAGGAATTATTTTGAGCGTGGGGCTCCACAAGAATTGATATTCGCAATCTTTTTCGGGCAGCATACTGCTGATCTCTTCAGCAGCGTATTCTCTTCCTGTGGGGCTGCATTATCGACGATTGGCAAGGATTTCTTGTTCATTACTTTGCAGTAGCCGGCAATAGCCTGTATCAAAGACAAAGCAGGAAGTATTAGTGAGAATCGCCATGCACACCTGCCTTCCTCTATCTGCTACAGTCAACTTCCAGCGATTCCTCGATAATTTTTGAGCTCCGCCAGATGCTAGTGCGCCCGTACCATGAGATCGCAGTGGCCGGTATTGGTCCCAATTAGAAACATACCAGAGTTCGTAGGCGGGCATCACGGCATAAACCAATCCTCTCCTCATCCTATATGGTCCAAAGCCGGCTAGTACGAACTACTGATCGTGTATCAACGATTACGCCATGAGTTCGTACCACGAAGCCGCAGTAATCTAAATTAGCCTGCATTTGAGAGCCAATGGATTGAATTTGCGAGATTTTTGGCGCATCTCATCTCATCTCCATCTCATGTACTCTAACTTTAGCTACTGCAAGCTGCTGCTCAAACAGTGCTGGTTGCATTGCGAGCCCTTAGCATAAGCTGTGCAGTAGTCACCATTGATCGGTATTAGACGTACAGTAGAATAGATATACAATGCGACGTCTCAAGCGATGTTCTACTCTCCGCTCATCCGAGACAGGCCGCCGCGTGGCCTAGTGGATCTAGTCTTTGATCTCCCACGCGGAAGGCGAGGGTTTGATTCCCGGCCGGCACCACTGAGATTTTTTCTCATGTGCTTTTCACGGCGGTCTCGGTGGTTCGGAATTCACCTTAAACTATAGGTCCCTTTCACCGAGGTGAAATCGGTAGTTGGCAGTTGCTGATGCGCTGGTTGAGCGTATCCCAACCCCACGCACACGGGTGTCGTCTGAATAGAGCTCAAAAGAGCAGGTGCCGAGACGTAGAATTAAGAATTTATATCTATCTCCGCCCATCCGATGCAGGCTGAATTCGGGGAATGCGGAAATTCTGCAGATTGTCGCTGATAATTATTATTATTGTTCACTAGCACGTATTAGCCTCGAGGGGTTGGCAGTAATTGACAGAATTTCTGGCTACTGTTCTGTGAAGAAACCCTTGTTCTAACAGCGATTCGTACGTTCACGATTGCAAAAGACATGTCACTTGTAGCCGTACTTCATGGAAATTCGGAAAATGGGCAGACGTAGACCGGGAGCTGACTGACGTTAGATGAAGAAAATGAGTAACATTTTTTGGCTATGCGTAATCGATCACAATTGTCTGCGTGATCACGGATCTCGCGTACAAGACAACAGGAAGCGCGCGAATTCAATCCCAAGCTTGTCCAAGTTGTTGATAAAAGCCATACTTTGGAATGATTTTTCCCCGTCTGGAACTTTGATATTCTGAGAGAGAGTTAGAGGCCATCGGTAGCGCGATCCAAGACAATTGAGTGTGTCACAAACATAACCCAGATGCAATCGAAGTTGTTCTGTCTATTGCATTTATCAACTCATTTCATCCTAACTGAAACTTTTACAGGTGGCAGTTGTCGACGCGAGAATGACAAAAATCAGCATCCTCGACGTCTTAGATTGGGACAACTCATCGCCAGACGTGACCAAAGTCGTCGAAAATGCGTGAATTTCATCGTCATTTCGATGCACATCGGCACGGCGGAGCAGCTGTAGTACCAAAGATCGAAGCCACGTGTCGCTCGGGCGGTTCGGTGCAGAAAATGGCGGTGAAATGCACGCATTTTTCATGACTTTGGTCGCGTTTGGTGACAAGTTGTAACAATCTGAGGCATCTGGAGTGTTGATTTCCATCAATCTCGCGTCAAAAACTACTACCTGTAAACGTTCCAGCTAGAAAAAAATGAGTTGAAAAACGCGAAAAAAATGAAAACTTGAATCGCGTCTAGGGTATGTTTGTAACTTACTTATTCATCCGGGATCGCGCTTCCGATGGCCTTCGACTCGTTTTCTTTCGGAATATCAAAGTTCCAGACGAGGAAAAATGATTCCAAAATGTGGCTCGTACTAACAAATTTGATAAGCTCAGGATCGACTTTGCGCGCTTCCTATCGTCCGGGACGCGAGATCCGTGATCACGTAGACAGTTGAGATCGATTGCGCATATCCAAAAAATGCTACTTGTGGTCGCCACTTACCATCAGCCAGCTCCCGGTCTGCGAGAAGAATCACACCATTTTCGGGTGATCCGCGTGAATATTCTGGTCAGTATTCTTCCTCCCTTGGACTAAGAATTTGACATCCCAAATCTACACAACTGAATAAGTAACAAACCTTCCAAAATGTTTCTGACTTCAGTGCTTCTTCACCTTCATATAAAATTATCACATCATCTGTGATGGGTTCAAGCTTCTGGTCATCCTTCATGGCTCTCTGAATCTCTTGAGTCTCAAGTTTGATTTTCTCGTAACAAGTTCCTAAAATTATCGGTGGAAACATGAGTTCATGATAGGAGAGTTATAATAGGAGAGTTTTGTGGCAATCCGAATGCATGGAGATGGCTTGATATGGGACGGAAATCGTTTCGAATGATAACAGGTTATGATGAGATTGAACTCATTTGAGCGATATTTGCCGTACCGCCCACTATCTCAGAAAATTCGAGCCAAAATTATAGGGGAAAAAATTCATTTCGATAGATTCCAATGTATTCAGATATGCACTCTAACAATCAGACAGCTAGTCAAGCTTGGTTTTCCACAGAAAAAATCTGTAACCTCCGTTCTAAAGATCTTCCGAGCGTACTCGCCGATCTCAAAATTTCTTGAGGCTACCTCCGAAATAACATTGGCTCAAGAATTTCAAGAAAGTTCCGTTAATATCTAGGAGGGCTCTTACATTTTCGAAAAAAATTGATTTAGATGTCTGCCTTGATCGCTGTTTGAGCAATTGAGTAGGTAAGAGGCATAACCGAGTTTTTCCAAAAATTTCCACATCACTCCGAGTGCTATGAAAGAATAACATCCAAAATGAAATCATACCGGAATATGTAATGGAAGTGCAGACAGAGACAAATTGTTTTCCGTTCCGTTTGTGGGTCTGCGATCACCTGAACGAAAATTATAGCTTCTGAAATGACAAGAAGCGATTGCACCAATGACTTGAAAAATGGTTTTATTGGCACCGTAAACGCAGCGTAGGGAAAGCAGCGTCTTGAAATATTCTGCTAATTCTTCTTTAGCCAGAGAAGATCAGCTCAAAACATTTTGCTAAGCCTGTCCTGCATTATTATTATACAGAACAGCGTAACAGAGTGAACAGTAAGTGACTGAGCTTGCGAATATGCTCATCCTACGTTTGGGCCGTACAATTTCGATTTCGTGCACTGTTGAGATGCGATAAGAAACTCATCGTATATCCAATTTCGTGAAATCCATGTGAACTAGAAGAGGGTAGGAGGGGGAGGGGATGATGAGACTGGGAAGCAGCAATTTCGAGACCCCATGTCAGCCATACATACTCATTCGTGTATTTGAGGGGGCAGAGTGGGGGAGGGAGGGGGCACTCACATCGTTGATTTGGTCGATGCTAAGCCAACAGAAATATTTAACACAGTACTAAAATAATTATTTTAGTTCAACCATTCTTTCATGTCGTACTGTGTATAATGGATTTTTTGTGACATTTATTGGTTCCTCTAAGCGTTCATCGATACAAAAATGTTAATACCTGTGAAAATAAACTCGCCCGATTCTTCCATCTAATACAAACAAGAGTTTTTTTTAACTCTAAATCCCTCAGCTCCCGAGCGTAGGAGCGTTCTCATACTCAGAATGATGGGATGCGGACGAGGAGAAGATCTTCTATTTTCGGACGTATATTAATGACGTGTTCTATTCCAAATCGAGTTGCCAGGAGCAGGAAATCTCGAGGATTGAAGAATGAACAATGAGAATTAAAAGGTATCAATCTTATCGGATTCATTTGTATCTTTTAGGGTCTGGATCCGTGCGTTGTAACACACACAAAATAGACCCGAAAATTTGGCTTTTTGCAGTCCTTTCGTGCTAAAATCAATCAATGTTGTGTCGAAATGGTGGATTCTGGGGTATAATAGCTAAAAAATTTCATCAAAAGTTAGGGGGCAGCATTATCTGTGTCGTTTGAGAGGTGCCAATTGTATTGAAAAACTGTTTGAGTCGTGTATAGTACGGACCCTTGATTGTTGTGCATCACAAAAATAATATCCTACCAAATGATTGGTACATACTTTTCCATACATTTTGAAGATGTTAGAACTTAGAACAATTGGTTTCAGGCGTCTGCGGTAAGAAACAAATACCTCCCGAGACCTCAAATGTTAAAAGTCCTGCAGAATCGCTACCATGATCGATTGTTAAAATTTATCCATCTGGGAAGATAAACCAAATTCGTTTCCAGCATTTCATACTCAATTCTCGAATAAGTAAGCGCTGGGTTCCGAATTCTCCGGATCGAGTTGAAGACCCAATACCATCCGAGGGCCAAACTTGAGGCTACTCTGAGTATTTAGATCAATTTTTGGTTGAGTCACGGATCATGTGGAATAAATAATGAATGTAAAAGATTATTATTCCTCCGTCCTCTCTGGACATGATCGAGCGGATTCCACCTCGAAGCTCAAGAGGCACGGTGAATCATTTGAGTTTGAGGGAAGAATGGAACAAAACGCTATAATTGGAATGGTTTGATTCTGATCAATCCACTCGATGTTCGAGTAATTCCCTATAGTCAGTGTGACTGCACTGTAAAAGCGGCTGAAAATTCAGCTAAGAGTATCCCCCACTCGGTTGAAAATTCAACCACGCGATTGAATGATTGGTCATAGTTACGCGGAACATCTTCGTCTTCGCGCCATGCGCTTGGGAAAGACATTGAATTAGTGGTCACATCCGATGCGCTGACCAAAATCCAGTTTTTTTTTATGACATGGGGCTCTTTGGGATCACATGGTCAGTCTCTCTAGGATCAAGGATCCAAATATTGATTGAAAATCCACCCAGTAGTTGGGAAAAAGCTCCAACCAGTGGTTGAGAAAAACTTTAACCCCTTGGTTGAAGTTTTTGGACAAAGTTCTTAACAGTGTGATAGCGCGTCAGCTATCAGCCTGCCCGCCACGCATCGCAGAGCGTGCAACAGTACGAAGATTACCGCAAAATGCAACTTTGCACCATCACACTGACAACGTACATCGCAGGTTCTCCATTCCTTGAGACCTTTGTTACACAATGGTACGGGCGCATAAGCTACCAGTGAGGTAATGAACGACGTACGAAAACTTAACCGAATTTGGAAATTATAAGATATACCACGTTGTATTTGGTTATCTCGCAGGAGATACTCGAACATTTCTTTGATTGCAATACCCTCGCCAATGAGTTGGCCGAACTAAGACAGACATTTGTCAACGAGCTGTTGGAGTATTATTGAATACACGGTTTTGTCTCTCACTCGTATGCTCTCCACTGATGATGATGATAAAAATTGGTCATGGGTGGATATTCAACAATTGACTCTGAACAACTCTTTTGACTAAAATGTCATTGTTCATGAGAGTTTTTTGTTGATCAGATTCTTGTCAAAGTCAACAAGCAAGGGCCGCACTCTGAACCCCTTCAAATCATTCCTTGATCTTAACGTTCTATGCATCCACGCGACTGATTGGTTTCCAATCAGAGCTGATTGGAGTTCTAATCAGTCGCGTGTAATGATTTGAAGGTTCCAATGGAGACGCTGCATGATTTGAAGGTGATTGGAAGCTTCCAATCGAGGCTGTTCTACGACGTCTGCACCAGTCGTCTGACGTCAAGATTTGCAGCGAGATCCGCGGTGCAGGGTTCCGATTACTCTTAAATAATTAGCTGCTCCTTCATCTCGCGAAAATCATACACCCTGCTTAGGCGTATCGAGGTACTGTGATGTGATTGTGTGCATCAGAGCCTGCAGTGGAGGCTCACGATTAAATGTGAACACGCCGGACGTGTGAGCGTGCATCCGTGCATTGTCGACTGTCGTCCGAAACTGAGACGCCAAATTTCAACTTTCTCCTCGATCTGAATCATAAGTTCTAAAGATAATGGGTGATATAGTCAACCAGATCAATCTACCCTTGGTAAGTTATTCACTCGCATTTAATCAAGTCTGAGGGATGCCGTTTGGAAAGACAAACAACATAACCTAACACTTTCCACGCTTCTCTGCAGGAAACATTACACAGCGTTGAAAAACTTGCCGAGTATCTCATAACAGAAGGGATCAGCTGAGAAGCCGTACAATATTGTCTTATTCCGTCAAATACTTTTTTGGTATGGGTGAGTAAAACAATCCAGCGGATCTTGCTAAGTAGAACATTGGATAGAAGATTCTTGAGATCTATCCCAAATTTCCATCTATATTCACATGTCACACTTATGACTGCTCTCAATACTGTTGAATTATCTCTCCTTGAAGTTTAATAATCCTGCATGGAGAGCAGTTAGGGCAATAGGAATAGCGTACCCATGCATTGGGAGGATCAGTCTTGGCCCCTCCACTATCATAAGAGACAGTCATTGGGATTTGGAATTGAGTGATAATGATTGAATCATGGAGGTGACTATGTGTTTGGCTCTGATTGATTGACTCCGCACTGTGAAAAATTCTTGGAAAAAACTTCAACCAACTGGTTGAATTTTTTATTTCAACCCTGGTTGAACACGAAATTCAACCATCTGGTTGAAAAAAAATTCAACCTCCTGGTCAAATTTTAACCAGGTGGTTGGATTTTTTATCCAACCAGGTGGTTAAATTTCAACCAGTTGGTTGAATTTTTGGTTGGAAGTCAAAAAATTTTTCATACAAGCTCGCAAGCTGTTTATCGAGAGGTTATAGCTGAGTCTTCATTAGTCCGAATGCCAGGGGGGTCTGAGTATGCAATCGGATGTCCAGAAGGCTTGGAGACGTATCCCCATGTATTTTAAGGCACTGAGTCGATTTCGCGAGGTCGCTTGCCCGTAAACTCCGTCGTTTGTTTGTTATTAAGAATTTTCAGTGCAAAATTATAGCCAGAATAATAAGGTGAGAGTCCCCGAGTTTACCGCAATGCCCAATATCGCCACCCCTATGTGATCTCGGAGATGCGCGCTCACAGACCTTGTCACGAATTTTTTTTTTTCATATTTGCTATGTTAAAATTTGAGAAATAACGTGATTTGGACTAGCCCAGAACCATTTCGGCGTTAGTAGCATCCAAATGACTGGTTTTTGGATAGATCGATCTAAACTTTGATTAATCTCTTTATTTTGAGAAAAAAACCTGCGCTAAAAAAGTTTGGCTCGGTCTATTCCTTCCGTACACTGGGGAAAATTGGTTGAATTTCAACCAAAAATTCAACCAACTGGTTGAAAAAAATTCAACCACCTGATAGAAATTCAACCACCTGGTTGAAATTCAACAAACTGGTTGGATAAAGAGTTCAAGCACCTGGTTGAATTCTTGGTTGAAATTCAACCAATTTTTCACAGTGTGGAAACACCGCCAGTGTATCAGTGAATTCTCACGAGAGATTTTTGGACAAAGTTGATGAGTTTCTCTAAATAACTTTCATGCCGAGTGTTCCTTCTGCCCAATATTAGATAGATTTGTGTGTGTGTTTACTTGAGTGTTTCTTTTCTCTGAATTAGATTCTCTTTCAACATCCATGGTTCTGTTGTAATTTGAAATGAAGTTATGGATGAAAGAATTCAAATATCGTTCCATCTTCCCTGTTCACCAAACTAAGATCTATCAAAATATCACAAGGATATCGACTGTCACAATAGGAATATTCTATGTTCCATACTTATTTATCAAGATATGAACAGATGTGTACATATTCAGTTCAATAAGTTTCTCTCTGTGTGAGGTGAGTTTCAATCGTACTCGATCTTTTGGAACATTTTTTCAATAATATCCATCTCTTTTCAGATCCAAGAGAGTTTTTTTCATGAATATCTGGTGACATGTACTCTACAGACCGTATTCGTTTTCTGCTTGAGTACATTAGACAATACAATGAATTTAATCAATCCCAGCAACATGCGATAATTTTCGATGTAAGAGAAAACAGTGATACACGAGGATCGAAACGTTTTGCGGAAGGTCGATGGATAGTTGATTCACAGAGATGCTGTTATTCAGGAGGAATTTCAAAAACATATTATGATCTCTTGACATGTCAAGGTATTGTTAATGAAATTTTTGAAAATGGTTTTAAGAATGTACAATTCATATTTTCATCTCCAGAATGAAAGAAAAAGGATTATCATCAAAGTTTTATTAGTTTTTCCATCAATACCTATCTGTGTGGGTAGGGGGAAAGAAGTGAATAACATACAATTATAACATCAAATTATTGAATATTCATTTTTCGTAAAAAGAAAATACATGTGTGATAATAGAAAATGATATAGGGTAATATTTGACAGTAGTGGACATGTTCGCAAATGCCTCGATCCATTTTCTTAACGTTTTCATCAATTCCCAAGATCAGTTTCTTGTTTTCAACTGTTTTTGCGTCAATGATTCGATTTTTCCCGGGTTTGTTACCTACAACTGTTTCAATCTGTACCAATTTCACCTTCACATCAGTGATCTTATCTCTGAAAGAATCAATCATACCACTAAGAGCTCCATTTTTTGCATATAGTTCTTCATAATTAGGTGTTATCCTAACGTTCAAATCAGTTTATCCTGTCATCATATCATCGAGATATCTTCCTGTGCGTACATGAGTTGTTTCCAATCTTGCAATATCATTTACAAACTTCTTACCTAAATCGATGCACTTTCTTCTCAAATCTTGTAAATTAGATGCAATCGGTCCATTCAACGTTGCTTAATACTCTTTGACATCTGAATAGGTGGATCTTTTGAAATCGTCATTATCTTTCTGTAAATTACGAACCACCTCCTTCCACTCTTTATTTTCTTTGAGAATTGTATCCGGTTTAGCACCAATTTCATCAACATGAGTGTGTATATCTTTGAATTTAGATTCAGAAACTTCAGCAATATTCGTAACCCATTTTGACAAATCATTCACTCCTAATTTATACCGTACTAAATCAAATAGTGATCTATTAACATCAGTTTTAGCTGCATACATTTATCGTACAGCATCTCTCAAGTCTTTTCTCATCTCAATCATATCAGTTTCTCTCGATTCATCTCATATTGAGAACCCACGAATTTTCTGTTCAACAAACCTAGCTTGATTATCCATATCCGATTTGATGCGTTGGACTTCATCCGCCATCTCACGAGAAGATCTCACGGTTTCATTATATTTCATGAGTAAATCAGTTCCCATAGCTACAACGGATGCATCTAGGACCATGATATTGCTCATCAACAATTTCTGTTCAGCTGATGAATTATTCTCAACTTCTGGTATTGTATGTTCGAGAGTCATACTCATTCTCTTCTCAGTACTCAACTCCTGATTATTCTTTATACTATTATAGAAATCTGTGAATACAATAATCAATTATTCTTTTCCACCGTGAAGATTTCCAACTGTGAAAAAAATGTTTTCTTCTTATAGTAAGTTGTAAATACTTCTCACTTTGAAGTTCATTGAGAAGTTATATGTAAATAGAGAAGACTTACCACCTACATGATGCGACATTCTCGATTCCTGTTCATTTCCCCCTCCTCCTTCGTTCTCAGAACCTGTTTTTTGCGCAGATTCCCCTCCAACACCATAATTTCCATCCTTAGCTTGAGAATTTGTAGATGGAATATTAGATGAATCTTCTCCATTGATAATATCATGCATGACTGCTGAGGCAGGTGTATATTCAATAGCTCTATCCATAATTCCAAAGAGTAGTCCGTCTTCAATCGAGAGAATAGACTGAATGAAGCGTGAGATGGATCAAAACGTTCTTTTATACAACCCATCTCCCCTCTTGCAACTCTTGCAAAATTCCCTCACACTCATCTTGTAAATTAGTATCTCCAGCTTGCATAGTTCTTAATGAAAAATCCACACGTTCAACTAATTCATAATGATTATTGAAAGGTGGAATCCTCCTCGTCCGGTGGCTGTTCAATAAGGTGGAAATTGAATCGACATCTTCGAACCTTTATTCCCAAAGTAACGAATATGAGTGGGATATTGTGGAACCCACTCGTTCTTTTCATGTGCACAGTGGAGAGAGTCGACGATGTAAATATCGTTCGTCATCCTAACGGCACATATTGAGAGGCCAAATATGGGCCACTCCTGCCTCATTTCGTGATCAAGTTTGATGGGAGTAGATTTGAAGAAACGGATGATTTTGAAATTTTGAGAAGAGAGAAGAATAACTGTTTCGCCCTGGCTTCTCCGCTCTGCTCGTCAGTTAGACGACGAAGAGACCTGTCTAAGACAGGAAATATGATGGAGAATGATACGCTGGAGAAAGGTGGGTATTATGGACATACGTTCGAGATTCTTGTATGGACAACGGAATCCGCTGGCCACCTAGGTGCACAGACCCGAAACAGTGAATGAAAGGCATATTGTAAGTCCAATGCCATGGTCAAATTATTGGAAGGTGGAATCCTCCTCGTCCGGTGGCTGTCCAATTAGATAAAAATTATGTCGACATCTTTGGACCTTTATTGCCAAGGTAACGAATATGAGTGGGATATTGTGGAACCCACTCGTTCCTCTCATGTTCACAGTGTAGAAAGTTGACGATGTGAATACCGTTCGTCATCCTAATGGCACATATTGAAAGGCCGAATATGGGCCACTCTCGCCTCATTTTGTGACCAAGTTCGATGGGAGTAAATTTGAAGAAATGGATGACTTTGAAATTTTGAAAAGAGAGAAAAATAACTGTTTCGGCGTGGTTTCTCCGCTGAGCTCGTCAGTTAGACGACGGAGAGACCTGTCTAAGACAGAAAATATGATGGAGTATGATACGCTGGAGAAAGGTGGGTGATATGGACATACGTTTGAGATTCTTGGATGGAGAACGGAATCCGCTGGCCACCTAGCTCCCCGAAACAGTAAATGGAAGGCATATTGTGAGTCCAACGTCATGATCAAATTATTGAAAGGTGGAATCCTCCTCGTCCGGATGACGAACGAAATTCACATCATCGACTTTCTACACTGTGCACATGAGAGGAACGAGTGAGTTCGACAATATCCCACTCATATTCGTTACCTTGGCATTAAAGGTCCGGAGATGTCGATATAATCACCATCTAATCGAACAGCCACCGGACGAGGAGGATTCCACCTTTCAATGATTTGATCATGGCATTGGACTTACAATATGCCTTTCATCCACTATTTCGAGTCTGTGCACCTAGGTGGCCAGCGGATTTCGTTGTTCATACAAGAATTTCGAACTCATGTCCATATTACCCAACCTTTCTCCAGCGTATCATTCTTCATCACATTCTCTGTCTTAGACAGGTCTCTCCGTCGTGTAACTGCCGAGCTCAGCGGAGAGACCAGGGCGAAGCAATTTTATCCTTCTCTCCTAAAAATTTCAAAGTCATCCATTTTCTCTAATCTACTTCCATCTAACTTGATCACGGAATGAGGCGGGAGTGGCCCATACCTGGCCTTTCAATATGTGCCATTAAAATGACGAACGATATTTACATCGTTGACTTTCTACACTGTGCACATCAGAAGGAAGAGTGGGTTACACAATATCCCCCTCATATTCGTTACTCTGGCATAAAGGTCCGAAGATGTGGATTTAACCCTTAAATGGCATCTGGGGTCCAATGGACCCCAGCCAATATTCTCAAATATCAACTGACCAATAATTTCATGCTGTGAGAGAGACCTAGAACTGCGATGAAAAAAATTGGCAGAGCTGGATGAGGTGATCTCGCAGAGTAGTTCCACTTTTATTGACGTGGGGTCCATTGGACCTCCTCTGCCATTTACGTCAGGAAATCATCTTTCTTGACATTTTCCACCATTTTCTCCAACCCACTCCCTTCCCTTTCTGCCTCTGATGAGATCTGTCGCATTCTAAGATTAGTAGGACTCTCATCTTCCGATGGCGATGGTTCTATTCCAGGAGGTCTTCCATCGATCAATGGTCTGATGATATGTTTATACTTCTAACTCTTACATCCTCTAGTTCTATTCTTAGGATTGGAATCTCCCTCATGAGGAACAGCCATAATCAAGACTTATACTCCATCGTATCATTTACGTTATAGTGCTTGGGTGTTGTTTTGAGAATGAGCTCAAAGAGACCTCGTATTCCAGAGAAAACATGAATATCATTCAAGATGATTTCATCTGTTCCACGTTCAAAATCTAGTTTCAATCTACCGAATTTCAAGATATTGTAATGGAAGTACGGTCCATGAGTTGTATCGAAACCAGTACGCTCTATAAGAAAGTTCGTCAAGTATTCAGTGCTCAATGCACCCAAATTTTTTTGTAAAAAGTCTAAATAATTCGACCATACTGTGGATTATCAACCTCTCCTTGAATAGATTGATCCAAGATTTGAGGTCCATCAATTTCCATTGCAGAAGTTGATGCAGAGTATTGAAACGATCCCATAAAACTTTGATTTTGTTTCTTCTTCTTTGATCTCTGTAATATGAATGGAGACTCTAGAGATCTTTTGTTACTTTCCAAATTTTCCGGAATTTGTAGAAATCCTCGTTTATGACTTGATGTCTTAGGGAGTGCGACAGCTCTCAGAGAATCTTCGAATCGCTCTCGTGAATCATCCCCTTGTGCATCTTCGTATTGATAATCATCATCATCACCCTTGATATTTTCATCTTCATCAAATTTCTATTTCTTTCCAACCCTCGCGTCATCAGTGATCTTTTGTGAAACATCTGTATTGCTGATCCTTCCTCGAAGTGGTTGAAGTAGAGGTTTTAAATTTTCGAAAGTTCCACTTTCATGTTCTAATTTGCCTAACTTTGGATTACGACATTCTTTCCCAATGCTTGCTTTCGTTTCAGCAAGTTTTCCCTTGATTCAAACATCTTCTTCCTTCTTCAAAAACTCGAGTACTTTTGAGTTCTTCTTAGGAACTTCTCTTTTCACCTTTTCAACAGGATGTCCTTTCGTTCTAACCATGATCGTCTTTACGAGATAACTGACTCTTATCTAGTTGAATGAAAGTATTAAACCCTCGATGGTATCGACCTCTGTGAGGTGGATCATCTTTAGATATAACTAAGAATTCATAATTATCTTCCCAACAAGCAGAGCAGATATCTTTAAACATTTGAGAGTTCATATTTGATCTCACGTGGTTTTTGTGAATATCATATAAATTACTTCTATCTTGCGCAAAGACAATTAATAAATTAATACCGTCCCTAATAAAATGTTTAGGAATTCGAGCATAGGATTGGCAAAGATGGGAATAATCAATATTACGATGTCTACACATTGCAAAATATGTTTCGATCTCATTCTGTTCATTATTGAAAGCTACATCATCGAAGATGAGGATTGAATATAGTAGTGCTTTTTTTGGATCAAAAATTCCGAAATTTTGACTGAAAGAATAATATTTCATTCCAGTTTTCGATAATGAATCCATGACTGTCTCTGAGAATTGATAATAGGGTTGTTCTAGAGATTTCTGCTTTACGAATCTCATGATTCTTCACTGTCTGAGATCAAACTACTATAAGTTCATTACAAGTATGAGTATGAATGAATATGAAACTTGAATTAATCTTCAGTGTATCGATGTCATTGAAGTCGAGAGCATGTCTGTACATCATCAACGAGGAAGAGGATTAGTGAATAAGATTATTAACAGTCTCCTATTCGAACTTCATCTTCCTGGATATAATTTCTGTGGACCTGGTACTAAAATACAACAACGCCTCGCCAGAGGTGATCGTGGAATCAATCCGTAAGATGAAGTAGATAGAACGCATGATATAGCTTATCACAAACACAAAGATCTCGAGAACCGTCACGCAGCTGATCTCGAACTACAATTAGCTGCTCAGATATGAATAGAAGACGCTCTTTTTTCGAAAGACTCGCAGCTAGAGGTGTAAGAGTAATCATCAGGGGGACCTACAGTTTAAGGTGGGTTCCGAACCACCGAGACCGCCGCGAAAAGCACATGAGAAAAAATCTCGGTGGTGCCAACCGAGACTCGAACCCTGACCTCCCGCGTGGGAGACCAGGACCTTATCCACTATGAATCATTGAGAAAGAGGAGAACTAGAAAACGAAGAATTGCGGAGAAAAAATCGAATCAAGAAGATTTACTTCTCGCTCAAAGAGGAGGGTTTTTACCCGCCCTGGGAATGTTAAGAACTATTCCATCCTCAGCTGGAGATGCAGCAAACGTGATAAAGCCGATAAGTACTATGAGAACGAATTGTAAGCAGCTTGATGAAATGAAACGTCATGATAAAGTCTTAGAAGGTCGTGGGTTGTATATCAATCCTTACCCTCGCAACAAAAGAGGTGGTTCGTTGAATGGTAAGAAAAAGAAAGTCAGTCGACGAAAAGGAGGAAGAAGAAAAAAGTGAGAAGCGTTCGGGGAATAAGTGGAGGAGAACTTTTGAGAGCTGCTCGTGAAATACCCTATCTCAGAGCTGTGTTTTCACGTCGAACTCTTCCTCAACCACCTGCTAGATCGAATGAATCATTTATTGTGGATTTAGATGACGTAAACAGGAGAGGTACTCATTGGGTTGCTGTTATCAAGAATGGGAATAATATATATTATTTCAATAGTTTTGGACATCTGAAACCACTATTTGAACTTGTTTATTATTGGTTGACAAGTTCTCCTAATTGTGAGATTCACTATAATCAAGCACAGAGACAGGCTTATGCACAGAGCAATGGCGGACAACTACAGTTGCGTGCAAAAGTTTCGGGCCACACTATTTTTTCTCGATAAACTTGCTATAGTCTAGAGTAAGGGAAGATAGACTGTCATAT
>JAPYYZ010000770.1:0-19300 GCA_030522705.1 Eretmocerus eremicus
CTGTTAATTGAATCGGAGGAGCGCGAAGTAGCAAATCATAAACGGAGCTTTACGGTAGCTTCGATTACCCGTCGGTAATGATACCAATTGCGCAAACTGATCAAAAGCCGGGACCGTCGCTCGCCGACTCGCGCACGGTAGCGATGCGAGCGCATTAAAGCGTGCTATGAGAGGCGGTGAGGCTATGCCACTGCAACCGGTAGCGCATCGCGAGGAATCCGCACCTACATGCGCGCGTAGCTGCATCACAGCTCGCTCTCGGATGTGCCAGACGCGAGAGATTGGCGCCTCCTCCTCGAGCGCGCTCACAGGAGCCGACAATGGGCTCGCACTGCTTGCCGAGCTAAATCCATTACAGCGTGATGCGCGCATTCGCTTGGCCAGATAATAAATTTCATTAACGCGCACACCCAGCGCAGAGGCAATAAGGATCGGGTCGTACCACGTCGCTTTACAGGGTCTCAGATGCGGACGCAAAATTGGCTGCTGTAAAACACGCCCGAACACCTTCGCTTGATTTTGCGACGGGCGTATAGACTTGCGCGCTATACGAGAGCTTTGGCGAGCCTCTTCTTCCGGGATTCATTTAGACTGGCTGGAAAAAATTCAAAAGGTAATCGAACCCACGAACAAGGTGTTTTGACCGTGCCGTTCACAAAATTGCAATGATGTGGATCGTAGTTATGTGATGATCGCTTCAATTAGCGCAGCTCTGAAATGAATATTTCCAGGCAATTTTTAATTTATGGTCAATATTCAAATGGTCATGGTTGATTGAACGCAATTGAGAATCGACACAGAGTTGGGTTAATCTCTCCTGAGCGGGTTTATCTGCCACCTCCCCGGTGGCGCACTTGGTAGCGTGCCGGTCTAGAATACCGGAGGGCGTAGGTTCAAACCCCACCTGGGTGACTGTTTCATTTTTATACCGCTTTCCAAAAAACTTAAAATTCCTTCGGGTTGCAGCCACTGAATTAAATCATGAATTCAAGCACCTCACATTTATGAACAAAAAACACAATATTCCTTTAAATATGTGTGTGTGTGTGTGTGTGTGTGTGTGTGTGTGTGTGTGTGTGTGTGTGTACGACTTGTAATTATGCGGAAACAAGACACTTCAATTGGGCGATTGAAATGTTTTGTTGTCTTTACATAGCTCAGTCTCGAAACGAGATTTCTCGATTATCTTGGTTAGGAATGATTGATAACTACACCTTTTTATACAAGCTATCACAGTATCTGTATGACCTCCAGACTTCGTAATCCAGATGTGCAGCATTGATTAGATAGTCGCAATTTTCAATAACTTACGATGCCCTTTGGTGAAAGATTTAGAAAGAATTAAGATGTTCTGATGATCTCTTCGACATAGTTGACTCATATTCCCTACAAATTAATCTTTAATATTTGTATAAGCTTCACGGGAGTGAGAATGGAATTCAAAAGTTCACTGTCACATTTCATCGTGATGATTATAGTATTTTATTACTCATCCTCATTCCCCAGTATAAGTATACTGGACTTCGCATGAGTGCACGATGCACTACCGGTACAGGAGAATCAAAATATTTAGGGACTTACTAGGCCATCAGATGTTCGTATTCTGAGCCGTAGAGTCAATTAAAAATGCACATAGAGAGAAATCTCAGCTATGAGCTTCTTTCGTGGCCAGCTTTTGTATGTTATGACGCAGGTATGTGTCGATTGATGCGAAGGGACTCGACGGAGCAGAGAATAATATTGCTCGAACAAATGACAGTAGCAGGAACAGAGACTGACTGCTGAAAGGTGCGAAAAGCGAAGCATAACAAGGGGATCGCTCGAGAGATGAGCCGAGGAGTTCGCAGTGACTGCGCACAAGATTGATTACACATCGGGCGGTCGCGTAGAATATATTGAGAGGGTTTTTGCCCATAATGATGCGCGCATCCGCGCAGCGAATGACGCGCTCAAGCATCTTGATCGCTCCCGGCTGCTTGGAGTACGCGCGAGAGCGGTAGGCAGCCCTCTGCTCCGTGTTTACGGATGTCACGCTTGAACGGCGAGACGGCTCCGCATGACTCTCGGAAGATGATTCCTGGCGCATATATACAGTGCGAAGATGCAGGGCCATAACACTGGCTCGCGCGTATGTGCAGGCGCGCAGACGCGCACACGTACGAAGGTGCACGCGCTCGGGGCGCGCGGAGCGTGATGGGCCCGCCGGCATGCGGCCAGCCATTCAGCGGCCTTTATCGTAATCGAGACTCGCGAGACGAAGAAAGAGAGGCCGCAGACTCCCGGGAGATTGCGCGAGGCCCATCTCTCTCGCTCGGACGATATTAAACACTATAATTATTATTTAAATTCCAGTAGGATGGCTCCCGGTGTTGCGGCGGCGGCGCAGCGACTCGTCCCATCTCCGCCTGCGACTCTCACTCTCCATCAACAGCTCGATATGCGTGGCTTGTCGTGGCTTTTTTTTATTCCTCCCTGATGCAGCAGCAGCAGTAGTATCTGCGGCTCGTCGGCTGCCGCTGCGGGCGCGCCGCTCGCTTATCCTGTTCGCCTCTCTGCTCCTGTTTTCCTCTTTTACTCTCCTCCGCGTTTGCTCTCTTACGAGACTCTTTATTCCGATGCTCTCGCTCTCTTTCTCTCTTTTGCTCGTCCTCGATCCTCCTCGAGCTGCCGCTGGTGCACCCGGTGCACTCGAATGCGGCCCGCGCTCGCCCAAGCTCGTCCTTTTTGCGCAGCCTTCCGCGCAACGCGATGCTCTTTTTAGGCTTTCGGAATTCGCCTCGCGCTCATCCGACGACGACGACGACGACGACGACGACGACGACGACTTGGCGAGGAGCGCGTAGGCGCAAGGAAAGTGCACCGGTGGCTCTCGATACGCGCGCCATGCCTATGGTTAGGTATCGGCAGCTCAGTGGTGTGGGCTGGATGTTTCGAAGGTGCCACCGTGAGCTCGCAAAGCTCAAAAGATGACGCGCTCGTGCATCGATGGGCCGGTGGCGTACGGCCTCTGCCGTCGGGGGCATGTGCTTTACGGCCGAAACCTGACTCGGTGTAATCACTATAAACCTCATCCCGTGCTTTGCGTCGCCCCTGTATCCCCAACTCTCGCGTATGACTGAACCCATCAACCTCGTGCCCGTATGTTCAAGAGCTGTTGCCGCAGCGCAAACGACCAATTTTGCGAACCTCGAGCTACGAGTAGCTATGGATTGCTCTCCCATCTCCACCCCAGTCCAATTCGTTGAATCCTTATGCCCTCTGCGCTGCGTTATTTCATTCTAACTCGACTCCTCTCCGTTACATTGAAGAAATTCGTTCTTCTCAACCATACTTTCCGTATCTCAAATAATTTTCATCTTGAAATTTCCATACTCCAAACCATTTTCGAACAGTCTGGAATTTTCATAGTAAGCCGTTGGAAATTCGTCTTGATTCTTTAGAGCCTGCATCCCACTTTCACGTCTTGCCACAAAATAAAGAATTTAGAACCGTGAGCTTTTAACTGACCCTCAGTCGATGGGTTTGACTGTCGAGTTAGGAGATTACAAAGGGAATAAGCCAAGAAATGTGAGGCAACGTTGTTTCATTTGATGATGACTGGAATTGAGAAAGATGCCAGTCAACTTATTTACCCTCACTTGAAATAAATATGTACATCGACTACGAGTACAGTGCAGTTCTCGATCTCTGCAAAATTTTTTCTTCATTGTATGCTCATCGAGAGCTTATTCCAGAAAGAATCACAACGAGCAATAATTCATATTGCGTCACTAGAATACTTTTGAGATTGGTATTCTCACGCGATGTCTATCGTTCATGTCGTTTTGATTTCAAATACCATAACGATCCTACATTGTGTGCCACTTCTACGTTGTTTTTTTATCAGGATCGATATACATATTTTTCACTGCAAAATTTAAATTGACAGAGTATCAAGAAGAACAATGAGGATCTGAATAGTTAAAGTCCGTCAAGATTGAATGTTTTGCAGTACAGTCTTTATCGTGAACGATTCGGGATACATGTGCTCCAGGTGACGCAGAGAATGAAAGAAAGAGCAAATGAATGAATCAATGAATGAGAGAAAGAGGGAGGCCCGGGTAGAGAGAACGAGGATCATGGAGGGGCAAAAATTCCGGCGGAGATATTGCTCCGTGGGCATGAATGAAATCGAAGAGAGGGGTACGATACGAGCGCGAGATGGGGTCCGCATACATCGCCGCGATGCGTTCGCGCGGCAACAGGACCTTGCTGCAGCGGAGAGGAGAAAAAAGCAGGAGGAGGAACGTGAGTCGGGATATCAGGAGCAGAAATGCATCGGTAGCTAAACGATGTGCATTTTATACCTGGCTGGCAGCCCGCGGCCACGTGAATGCGAGCGCGCGTGCTCGAGCGAGTCTGCAGCTTGCGTCGATCTCTGTGGCCCGATGTGTAGATGTGGGAGCTTGCGCTAGCCCCGGGGTCCGCTCTTTATCTGTCTCGCGGAAGATCACGACGGCGTGGCGAGCTCGCCATCTCGCTCGCGGAAAAACAATGCGCTGCCCAGTGGATTCAATACCGGTAGCCGCATTGCGCGAGTAGATCGTGCTCTGTGGGTGGGCCCGGGGGCGGCCGGCGGCGGCGCCCACGCGCACAGGGTCGTGCGGCCTCGCGCTTGATGCGCGCCGAGGACGCTGCGGGCTTTTGCTAATCGGTGGCACGGCCAACGCAGCTATTGCGCCTCCAGGACGCTAGGCACACTCCATCGCAACCTGGGAAGCTGTGTCGGAAATCGAGCCGTGCTGCCCTGCTTGCATGGGACGAAAATACTTCCGCGCTCGAGATGTTGTAGAAAGACTGCAGAACAGTATCCACGATGGCCCGTTATCATAGTTATTTGAAATTGGAGAGCCTTGACACGGTGTCTATGGAAAAGCTGTCGTCTCTTTAGAATCAAGAATCCAGAGAAATTCGTATCGGTAGATTTAACGGAGTGAGTCCACTGAAGTGAAATTGCGGCAACTACGTTTTAATGCTATTTTTCAATATATACTGGAATTCGACCTTACCGCGCAAATCGGCGCAAATAGCAAGCACCTTCTATAACGAATGAGAGATTGGATGTGTTCGTTCGAATCCTGTACATAGTATTGGCAAATCAATTTAATTAATCTCTAATAACCTGTAAAATGACTGCATATCCAGCGAACTTATGCTTTTTTTCGTCATTTTAATAACCTATCTGGTTTCCCATGCTTTTCGTGATAGGAAATCATTGTTGTCCGAGCTCGCTTAGCCACTTCAGGCGCGGAGGACTTATTTGCCGAGCAAAGCGAGGGAAATAAACATTCCTAGCACCCGAAATGGGCGTGCGCGCCCAGGACAATAATGTACTAATTGTCAAACTTGCGTTTTTTCTCTTCGTGAGTTCTCTGAGATAAGAGGTCCTTTACTTGATTGGAATCCGCGTTCATCAAGGAAAAAGTGAGTAAACGTAATTTTTTTTACTCGCACACAATACATGGTGAATAACTCGTTGAAGCATCAGCTGTATTCTTGAGTCTCCTGTTTTCTCACGTACAAATCATCCAGTAAACGTCGCACGAAGACAACATGACCGTAGCAAGTATAGTCTATTTGTAGGAGACAAGTTACGTTTGACGAAATATTTCCTCATTTTCTTCTCTCAAATTTGCCCACTTGAGTCTTATAGTGTAGTAACTGTCCAGCTAGAATCGAGGCCTCTTGTACAGTTCTAGTTGTACGAGCTACGGGTATTTTCATCCGGCTCAAGTTCAGCGATACGGAACCTGCTCCCGTAACTGCACTTGGCTTCGCTGGCTGGCACTCCAAGCTTATAATGAGGTCGGGAAAAAAGAACGAATTTTCTCGCATGGCGAGTTGCGTTCTCGCATGGCGAGTTGCGGTCAAGTCTCGTTCATGAAAAATGTCCCAGCACCTCCACACGGGACAGCGCCAGCTAATACCTTATCGTGATCTGCAACGCACAGCTGACCGTTGCATCACCAAGCCTGTGAGCTTCCTGATGGTGTACGGATCTCGATCTTGCTTTCTCGCGTAAGCAGTGGCACTTTGATCACCCGAGTGGCTGCTATGGCTCCGATGAAGCTGCTCCGCGCTTCGAGCAAAGTAAGTCGTAGATGAGCTAGTTACGCACCAATTGGCTATGAGCCCACGCAATGCGAATCAAGCGGGGTCCGAGTGCAGGTGCCGCGCCGACGGAAGTACCGTGCATGTTTCGCCGTCTCTCTTCTTTATGCCAGTATGACCGTGGCTCACTTGGGCAGCTTATAGGCAACCCCGTCGGTTTGCTCTTCAAATTCTGCTTTGGTCATCCTAATACGATCAAACAGGTCATCGCTTTGCAAATTTAATTCGGGGCAGACACTGCAAGCTCTTGTTATCCGCTTTCTCCTCTTTTGGCTTACGGGGCTACCGACAATTGTGAAATGTGTAGACGCAGTTGGTCCTCAAACCTCTTTTGATGCGATTGACAAGAGTGCTTCAGCAGTTGCCTTACTGTTTTTTCCTTATCATTCTCTATGCCAGAGTGTGCACACTCTGTCATTCATGGGTAGAAGATTAGGATGTATCCAGAAAACTGCCACCCCGTAGCAATGACGGCAGTTGGCTCCCATGGAACATTTCTGCATGCGAGCGTCCGTGCGAGCCTCACATATGCCTGAGTGGAGTAGTAAGTTGAGTTTGATACAGAACCTGGCCTGATTAGTCCAAAGAGTGTCTTGAGAGGAAGACTGTTAGGCGTGGAATACTTACGAGGAGAGGGCAGGGTTTGAAATACCAATCGTCACCAATTTTTTATTGTCGATTTCGCCGAAACTTATGTATTCCATGGCGAGGCCTCGCATTCGTGCAAAATGATGAAATGCGACGAACCTAGCCATGGAATGCGATAAATTTTATCGGAAGGAACATATTTCAATAGGTGGACAAGGGTAATCAAATCTCACGTTGACTCTAACCCGCCATGCATTATCAAAATGTTGTCAGCGCAATCGATACATTTTGACTGCATATCCTATAGGGCAGATCACTGTTAAGTGCTTTGAGGAGTCTCAGATTTCAAAGTTGGTGTATAGAGGAGTAATTTTTGAGTAGATCGAGTACCGCATCCTTCTGTTGTCGTTTTGAACGTAATATAGATTTTGTCGACGGTTTCGCAGCTTTTTTGAGGTTTTCTGCGAATTAGTTGTAAACATTCAGCAAATTTTTGAAGTCACTTCGTTTCGACGATTATTCCATTAGGTTCGATTGATAGTTGAGAACTTAATTTGTAGTTGGGTTCTAGATTAGATTATTTGAAAGAAAATTTCACCAGCGATCTATTGCGCTAGGTTGCACGACTCCAAAATCATGCGCAAGTGAGGTAGTTAGCAATTACCGCAAGTACTTGGAATATTTGAAAATTCCAATTCAGAGTACTAAGAAAGCGATTTACTGCAAATCTGAGGACGGATTCGGATTCAGCGTAATATTTCGCGAGGGGAAGGATACCTTCGGATATTTCAGAAGTTTATTTCACTCGTGAAGGGGGTCTCTAAAACTCAATGTCTGATCTTAGATGGATTATCCCATATAATTCAAATGGGAAATAGGGTGCCTCTAGGGGCACTATTAAGAAATCTTCAAAAAATCCCGAAGGAATTTCTAAATAATTTTTCGCCATATAGAAGAGATCTAGGGGACGGCACGAACAATTGAATGAAATTGGAAAATAACGGACACCATAGTGTACCCAAATGTAAAAAAATTCTACACTGAGAGCCACGAATCGTAACTGTCACTATAAGATAGTAACTATTACTATACGTATAGCTAACTTTGCACATACTATATCATGATTCCTCACATTATACACATAATGGGTGCAACTATAGCAGTGTTGTGTCCGCAACCTGCGATATAGTAATAACAGTTACTATACGCGTTGGTTCTAAGTACTATTCCTATTGCAGCATTTACTATCATAAATTCGTGTGCTCTACCCGCGTCATAGCTGAGAATAGTATTTTACAATACTGTGCGTGCAGATAGGTACGTGTATACGGATGATTGTTCATGGCACTAGCAAAGCGAGGGCCATAAGTCCTTCGTAACAAAACTACCCATCCGCACGTAGTTTTGTACGATATTCCATAGCACGAAACTCTCAAAATGCTCCTAAGGTTACGATTTTTGGGTTGAGTGCTGTGAAGCTCTTTCCATGTATCACCATAACAACGGAGAGTAAATGAGCTCGTAATATATGTGATAAGAAGGTAGGCAAACGGATAGATTTGATCATGCAACCCAGCCCAAAATGATCGACACGCTCAATCCCGGAAATGTGGAAAATTCGGGCAACCAGGGATAATTTGAGGCTCATTTGGGATTGAGAATAACGTGGGTGAGATAACTCTCTTTCAGATTTCATTTCGGCATGGTTTATTGATCCAAAGTTATACCAAAACTTGAAGAAGCGTTAGACTACCCCAATTTACCGTACATCTCTTCACGTATGGGGAGTATGGCTATGAAATTCATAATTTTTCCAACCAGTTCAAGCGGCTCACGTGATTTAGATTGAATGACAGTTATGTAGCGTCCTTATACGATCATGAAGCATTTGAAGTTGAATTTGATATTTATGTACAATTCGTACAGAACTGTATCAGAAACTCTCCGTATCAGTTGGAGAGAAAATTCCATGAGGCCGTACATTGTCATTCGATGCTGATTGCACATCAGACACGGTATGATGAGCACACATTCAAGACAGTCAAACTTCAAATATATACACAGAATCAGCGGCAATACCAAACAAATTTGGACACTATCATACAACAAGTAGTCGCGAGCCGCGAAGTTCCAGTAACGTCCGTAGCACCACCTCGATTTCGGACAAGCTTCTCTAAACTATGGTATAGTAACTATTACTTTATCGGTGAAGTAGTGTTGACGATTTCATTGTGTAAATAACGAGTCGTAAGCTCATCAATGCCGTCGTCAAAATTTATGGGTACTTTACAGGGGATAGTTGGCACAACAAACAATTTATAGTTATGAGTACGATTCATGGCTCTCAGTGTGATAGTTCACGAAACATGGGATCTGCGATCGACCAATTTGAAACACTTGACACACTCGCCAACAAGAGATATTGACAGCCTCTGCCTTTTTCAAGGTTTTCGATCACGAAATTTGAATTTTAAATCATGCTTGAGAATTTCATTGATGTCAGGAATCTTCAACTGATCTTGAGACGAGATCGAGTCGAATGTTGTCGTACCGGCCTGAGACGATACGAAGATCAAATCTCAGATCATCTCGTTTTGTGAAGACCTAGCTGTAGCTCATGGAAAGAAAGGGCCCTGTAATCGGCTAGGGCGATCCGTGACAAAATGTGCCGACGAGGTAAGTTCTTCATCAAATGTCCGTACCGCGGTATGTCCGTACCGTGGCAAAAAGTACTTACAGAACTGCCCATGTCTTGGATGAGGATTGAGGGGATACTATGCCCGTCTGAGAATTTTTTATTCAGATTGCAGTTATATTTCGATGAGTCACTTTTCGGGTCAAATCTTGGATCGTGCCAATTTTGGACACAAAATATATGAATTTCGGCAAAATCGACCATACAAGAACTTTTGCCTACGGATGAACAGAAAGTTCTCTGCCTACCCCAAATATTTCTGAATAAATCGTGGTCAGAAATCTCGACGATCAAACAGTCTTCCTGCCTGGATTTAGAAAATTTCACCTATGCCTTCAATTTTTTCTGCGATACATTTGTGAAAACTTCCCCACTTATAGTGAAACTTTTCATAAATTACGTGTTATATTAGTCCAGGCCTGAGGAACTGTTAAGATGTCACACGAGCTTCTCAGAATGCGTTCAGTTCCGCGGTGTCCAACCTTCAACTTTCTCGTCCAGTGCCGTATCCGAGATCACTCGACTCAACAGTCTAGAATCTCGCATTTGTTGTTTCTCCATTTTCTATTAGCTTCATTAAAACATCTCGCACCCTCTAGAGACCGGTCGCCGTGCTCCTCGAGGGAGATTGTATAAATAATTATGTCATCCATGTATATATAAAGCCCTCTTCTCCCCAGCATTGGGTGACCAAGATAGCATTTTGATGATTTTGCAATGACCAATCAAAGTGGGAAATGCAGTCTTACTGGTGTCGTCTGAAAGCGGGGGTAAAATTCAGACTTCTGATAAATTACGTGGAATGAGTTGGATTTATTCCCGTGATGGAGACTATCCTGTTGATCAGTTATCGTTACTTCATTGAGGGATATTAAATTGACTCATGAGTGCTAGTGTGAATCTCCATTCGAATTCAATGCTTCCAGTACGCAAAGCAGACTTGAATTATAACTGCTTCATTATAGCCCCACCAAGCTATCTCTCTCGAAATCCGAGGACTTGTTCCTTAATCTCGGCTTTTCATGCGTATTCAAGTCGCATTGCCATATCTGCTTAGCATTAATCGGAATTCGGATCTTGATGAGTTAGAGTGAGTTTCAAAATGTATTTGAGTAATTTGTTGGTTATTGTTACGGAACAGGACTGTTCTAGTTTGTGTTCCGATGAGTAATTTGAGTCTGAGTGCTCAGGTTGTGAGCCCAACTAACTTTTTTCATAAAGAAATCGATCGATATCGTAGTGACCAATAGTATGTTTTTATCGCTAGGCGGGGATTCCCATGACTGAAAGTGAATCTATCGGTTATAAGGTCCAAATCCATATCGTCAACAGCAGATAGAACTGCCGATGACTTTCAAACTGTATTATTACAACTGTAAAGATTCGAACAGTATTCAGATAGGGGTAGGGAAACGAGAAAGGTATTTTGCAGTGATCAAGCATGACATAAATTCATATTCATCGAGTATATTCCTTTTACGTACAGTAATTTGATTTCCTTCAACACACACACATACACACTCACACAAACCCGTCATACAATTATAAAAACTCCGGATTAATCGCGCTCAGCAGGAAATCGATCGGATACAATTCGCGTGAGCAAGCAATCGAACTGAAAACTTCGGATTGGCGAAAATCGTTATTGGAAACTGCAATCGCTAGTCGAAACTCCTGTTGTCAAAACTCCGGCGGAGTCATGTTTCTTGTAAAGGATCTGCTCACCAGGTAGAATGATCGCACGACGGGAGGTCCGAGACGTTTTGGAGCGCTCTGCTCGATTTGACGCACGTCGACGACCGTAGCCTCGTAAATTCAAAGAGATGTTCACAGCTCGCAGACGTTTTGGAGCACACCGCTCTCTATTTGGCGCGCGTCGACGACCGCAGCCTCGGAAATCGGAAAAGATGTACACGGCCCGCAGCCTGGTGATGTTCGTGCAAGTAGCGTACGACACCTCTGTCGTGGATCTATAAAAACAGCTAGCACACGTACGACAATTATTCCTCATGCACTATACGCGAATAGCACACCTCATTCGAGACACTTACCCCTATAGGGCCAATAAAACGTTTGGGCTTCAGGAAAGAAGCCGATGAGCACAGCCTTGCACTGCCGAGGACGGCTGGCAGGCGAGTGATTTGACACCGCGACGATGGGCCATTATATATGTGCGCGATCGAGGGCGCGATGAAGCATCAATATTCGTCGGTGTGAGGCAATATTTCGCGCGCTTCGCGATCACAGGCGCGGATCTATACGCGTCAGAGTATGCACACCTATGACACTCATACACAGCACTTCGAAATTCAATCAAATATACCGAATTTCGTCGCTCCAAGTAACGTTCTATTACGTTCACTATCTGTAGCATCTTCTGAAGAGAAACAAATTTTCACCTCAGGTGAATTTTTTTGATCTCTGTTCTTTCTCTTTGAAAAATGCCAGATACTGGACGTAATGAAACGTTTCTTGAAGCAACGCGATTCGATATATTCAATCAAATTTAGAGGGGTCTGTGAAAATACAGCTTGAAAGTCATCAGTAGTTTCATCTACCGATGACGATATAAATTTGGTCCAGTGGAGACGTTGGAGATCGTCCTCACGAGTTTCAAATGTAGAGCTTATAGATCGATCTTGGAGGACTAGGTGGATCTTGCGTTAGAATGACATTAACACAAGATCATAGCAAAATTTTTATTTGCAACGTTTCGTCATCAATTCGATGACCTCTTCGGGTGATAGTCGCGTAATATCACACGGTTTTTGGTTTTTAAAGTGGAGTCTTTCCACTTTAAAAAACTAAAAACCATATGATATCACGCAACTATCGCCTGAAGAGGTCATCGAATTGATGACGAAACGTTGGAAATAAAAGTTTTGTTATGATCTTGTGTTAATGTCATTCTGACACAAGATCCACCTAGTCCTCCAAGATCTATCTATAAGCTCTACATTTGCTATAAATTTGGCTTGTATGCTGATAGATTCACTCTCAATAATGTAACTTTTCTCATTTTGTTTCTCTGTATTCTCTGGGATAATTGTATAAGCTTTCTATAAGGATCAAATTTGAAATGATCCTTCCGCAGCGCTGTAGATGGTCAATGATCACAAGCAACCGATAAATCCATCATGATGAGGGCTCAGCTCTGTAGTGCACAACTCTTGAGACTACTGCTGCTGCGCATGGTCTAGCGAATGATGATTGGCAGCATCTATGGACCGAAGGACCGCACGAAGCAAGCCATGGCACCGGATATGATCTCCGCGACAAAGAGTCGTAGATTGGCTATTATCCTCGGGCAATAGGTGTAAATATTCAAACGCTCGACGTTTAAAAGATCGGCTAGTCTCTGAAATGATGATGATGAATCGTAAAGACGAGTGAGAAAGAGAGTGCTTGCGTACAGCAGCAGCATTGTAGTGCATCCCAGCGCCTATACATGTGAAAGAGGACCGCAAAGAGATTTGTGGCCACGAAGAGTATTACGGAGTCGCTCACGAGATATGAAAGATGAGAGAGGGGCAGATAGGCAGACAGAAGGGCGAGCCGATGCGTAGGTAGCGTCTGTCATAGTTCGGGCCGTCGTCGTCTGCCGGTGTCTCGCGTGCTCGCTGCGGTGCGGCCGTAAACCCATGCTGAAACGAGGATGACGATGCTCCGTGGTTTGCAACTTGTATTTCGAGATGGGCATGACCCCGGAAACGTCCCGGTCGACGTTTGCAGCCCGCTTGCCGCGCGGCGTTTTCTACACCTTTTTTCCCGTCTCGCGCGGTTAGTTTCGCCGAGCCTTTGCGCGCCCGCAATTTACCTCTGTGCTTTTGCGTATCTACATGCCGAGTTTCACCTCCTCTCTGTTTAAGACGTTATACCGAGAATATGGCTTGTCGCAAGACGACAGTGGCTGAGGCTATTATTCTGCTAGCTGCCCGGGTCGCAATAGCACCTGGTCGCGGACCAGCCAGACGCGCGAATTCTAGCCGCAGAGAGAATTGAGAAGCTCTCTCGAGGCTCGCTTGTAGAATATCGCGACGCACGCTCGCGTATACAGTCGGGCTCGCTTCACAATACATCTACCCGTACGGGCACGTGTACGTGTGGATACGTGTATGCGTAGAGCCAAGGCAAGCTCAAGGAGGGCTCCTTTCTCGTCTCGCATAGCGTGAAATTGTAATTGCGCGACGCTTTCTTGCGTTGAATGGACTAATTTCTTCCCGGAATGCATAAGCATTCTATTTGAACGTTCCCAACGTGAGAACTACGCTTATTACGTGTGCAAAAAATTTGCCGCTCGGGAGTTCTAGTAAACTGAAATTTTGCTAGTATTCGTTCCGACCGAGAAGCTTGGCCAGTTCGAATGAGCGGCTGACCTTTCTGCAGCCTCGGCGATCCTTTCTTTGAATCTTAGAAAGTCTAAAATATTCACGGTAAATCATATTCACGACAAGGTAGAAATCATCTCAATCTCACCTTCACAGAGAGTTGGAATATACTCCCGCAACGCGATCGCGTTGCGGGAGTATATTGGAAGATAAATTTTTACCGATTTTTCCCTTAGTACTTGGGGTTCGGGTGGAGAGAATATACACATGGCGCAATAGCAAAGAAACCGTTATACTTTATACAAAAATTACTCTGAGTGGTTATTAGGATTGAGGTATCCTTACTTATTTGAATCAAATTGGGCGAGATTCAAATGATTGATCCAGAAGAATAGAACTCTCATGCATCATTCGCGCTCAGAAATTCAATGATACATAGCTCTTGACAATTCAAAGATTCCGGAGGGTGAACCTTCACATTGCCGCGAGTGATCATCATCGTACCAGGAGCTTTTGAGACGTCATTGCCCAATCAGCAGTCCAGCCACAAATCATGTGACGCATTTCGATACTTGGCATCGTAATCTATTTGCTCTCGTAAATCTTCAATACTGTGAAGTTTATGACAGATTCCAAGTACTTTTTCCAGTGCTAGTAGCTCCTTGGTAGAACTATTGAATTCCTGCAACAATTTAGAATTGAGAGAAATTATTCAATTGCAGAGGATTTGCAGCCCTAATAAAGGGGAAGTAGAAAAAAGATCTAAGAATATGTTTCCGGTACGCAAGATTTATATCAAAACAAATTCATTTTTGAGCAAGCAGAAGATCTCACGGGAGCTATCATTCTCATCTCGAATGAAAGTCAGACGGGAAAGTCCAAACAAACCGCAAATGAAGGCAGCGCTCTGACGCTGGAAGCGCGACCGTGGGCGCGTATTGCTTCGGCATCCATAACCATTAATCTCCGCATTCATTACTGGCCGATCGATGCCGCTCGGTGGCACAACCACGGCCCTCTCCTCCACGTTTTAGACCCTATAGATCAGAAAGCTCGGAGTAGCGATTTTCTATCTCGATTCCCCCTTTTTTCCGTTCTCCCCTGCGCCAAGCTCTGCCACGGGGCCCCGCAGCATCGGGAGCGGCACGTATACGCGCGAGGCTGCGTTTTTTATTACATCTCGTATCTCGCTCTAGCTCACGCAGCATCGCCTTTTCGGACTCCCATCCCATCCCCAAGACCATTTTAAACGGAAGGCGGGTGCTCGCGACGAGCGAGTGTATACTTACGCGCGTGACGGGGAGAAAGGGAATTTTTCTTTTCTCTCTGCCTCGTGGCGGGGGAGTGGTCCTACGTGTTGGACGGCTTGGCGTCCTGGGGATATTTCCTTCTTGCTCGGACAGAGCGGCTTCTTGAGTACCGCAAGTGGAGCGAAAAATGCGCCAAGCTGAGAAGTTGAAGCATGCCGAAGCCAATCGTACCAGACACGAGGGCGCTTATTGCGCGAGTCGTCTACTCCTCTTGATTTGACAGATTGTTCGATTCAAAGGTTAAAAACCGAAGTGGGGTGATTTATTTTGGCCATTGCTCTTTGGGTAATGGAACAATCATTTTTCTTCTAATCAATCTCCCGATCAGCACCCTTACTTCCACCTCTTGGGCTAAATTGACCTCTCACGATCCACACTTTTTTGCGTGAATCAAAACTGGACGAAAGTAATTCCTCAGTCAAAATGAATACGAGACCGACAAATTCGTCTTTTTCTGCTTTTTGTTTTAATGCATTGGCGTCCAGTGTTACATACTTGTATGTTACATTCTTTAAAAGAAATGACAATGACTTCCAATTGTCACAATTGAAAAATCTGAAAAAGTTCTAAAATATATGTCGACTTATAAGGATCATATTCTCACAACAAACATCTCAATATCTTTAACCGCAGGCTTGCCAGAGCTCAAAATCATGTTATATCTGGGTTCCTCTGATTTTTGTATTTTTGTTTTAATCTCAATGTCCATTTTTTGTTGTGACAAGAAATTTTTTTTTCATATATCAGAAAAATTTGAGCGTGAAAGGGTTAACAAATGGTCATCGAATTTTGTTCATCAAATAGTATTCTATAAGAATGAATGGATCTTCGATCGATCTCTCCCACATTAATCCTTCGTGCTGAAACCTACTAGACATTTTGATGATGCATGCGTCATGTAACGAGACGTACATCATTCCAAGGATCTATCAATATCAGCTTGGTTAGGCCTTAGAATACGAAGCCCTCAAAAGTTAGGGTCCTTATTTTAATTCTTCGCTTTTTTTAAAATTCTTTCGTTATAGATGTTTCCAATAATCTAGGATCGTGTGGGGGTGCGTGCTTCAGATTCCAATATTTAGGACTTTGCTATAGTCTCATTTTTACCACAGCGGGACTAAAATACGTGTTTCACTCCCGTTCCGTGAAGCGGGAGTGACATGTATTTTCGTCCTCTCGTGGTAAAAAGTATAATATGCAACTGGGGAGTGAACAGAACCACCCCCTCTCGGATTCTCTCCCACTCCTCGGTTGCATAATGTACTATTCTCCTCTTTCACTCCTCGGTTGCATAATGTACTATTCTCTTCGAAATTTTTCAACGTACATCATGGCTCATCATAAGGATTTTGAAAGAATTAAAAAAATGGGTCTAATTACGATTCTGAAAGGAGCAGATTCATAGCAAGACCTAGAGTTACGAGATTTGGTTCATTCACCTCTGTTTTTGGACCAATCAGGGACAATTCACAATTGACATTTATGAGTTATCGAGGATATCAACGTCATTATAGCTACGTTTTTCATTAAAAAAAAACAAAGACGAACAATTTACGGTGGGGACTTTCGTGTCTCGTTTGTTCATGATATCACTCATTCATATCACTCCAGTAAACTATGCAATATAATTAATTTCATGAACTGGACGTGCAAAGGATGTCTCAGATTTCTTCAAGAGAAAGGAAAGAATGTAGACAATTCGACGCGTGGTTTCACTTTCCAGCAGAAAGGAACGGAGAGAGTAAATGGCGTGAGAATTTTTCTCGAATTGGTATGCTAATACACAGATACTTGTAGATTTCCCTTCGCTGGTCCCTTTCATGTCATGTCCCAAAACTACCGTTGGCGATGAAATTTTCTGAGAATGCAGTGCCTTGCTATTTTCGGAATCGATAATACGCGACAGATACTTCGAAATTTTCCTCACGAGTAGTTACGGAGTAGAACATCTCCCAATATGCTGAAAACGCAAGATTTTTGTCAGCTCTTACATGTTTTAGTAAAAAGTCGAGTAGAGCAGCGAATCAAGATTTGACCACCACGAGGACTCGTATCTCTAGGAATGAAGGGCATGGTTACGAAGAGCTTCAACTTGGTCCAGGCTCATTGTGGCGCGTTGTACACGTCTGCCTATGCGAGTTAGGATTCGCTCGGATGACACTGCAGTACGGAGCTACCAGCATAGGGTCATCCGCCGTCATACATCATTTCCGGCCCGCCAGTTTCGTTTTGCCTCTTTTCGCGCGATATCTGTGCTTTCGAGTCGCTGTTACACGTGCCCGATGTATCTATACATGTATAATGTTCCATATCGCGACTGGCGCTCTGTTTCATCCGTCCTCCTTCATTTCTTGCATGAACTCTCCTCGTAAATCTGCAGCAGCACGAGGAAGCTCTCCTCCGCCTCGCGATCTCTTTTTCTCTTTCCATCTTTTGGACAAATAGCCCAGGAGCGCGCATATTTCACGCAGCCTCCTTCATATGTTTGCGCTTCATTGTAATCCATTTACGGATCCATACATCGAACTTCCGTGCAACTGTTGAACGTGATAAATCTTGACCAAAATTGAATAACTGCGTCTGTGATTCAAATTTGACTTTTTACGAAAGTCAATTTGTTGAGAGATCAGATGCCTGGCGTTTTAGTGCTTAATTCGGTGTAAGATGTTCGAATGAACATTATTCCATTATAGTGCTGTATACCTGCATATCAATCACGAGCCCCATATCTGATCAAGTTGAAGCCACTACCGAACTCCTTCTTCTACCTCAAAATCTAGAAATCCATGGTGAGAGAGTAGCTCTTCCATCACACTGTCAGCAATCATCCGCGAGCGCATTTTATTTGATGTCCGAAGATAAAGTCATTGACATTTTTCTCAACAAGCCTACCGAAGTTCTCATTGCAAGTCTATGATGTCTAGAGGGATGAGTGACAAGCCCTCCGTGATTCCAGCATGCGAATTATTATTATTATTACTATTAAACATACATACTTAAGACTAATTGAAATTATTGTACATATTCAAACATTGAGATTGCATTCCTCCAAAAACTTAACCATTCCATTGCATGCTTTTATGTTTGGTCCTGCTATCAGTGTGTCTACTTTCAGTGGTGATTTTAAATTCAAATTGGACAAATCCTTGATCATGAGCATGCGAATTATGATGCAAGATTCGACTAAAGATTAAAGATCACGTAAACTTGGACAGAGGAATCAACAGCATTGAGAAAGTTAGGTGAGCAATTTATATAGGAAGGAAAGAAGCTACGAGTGAGCACCTGTCTATCTCAAATCATTACTTCTAATCCCGTTGTAGAGAAAGTGGAGACCCGAAAAATAACGCTCGACCTTGAGCATGCAGTAAGGTAAGAATAAAGTTGCAAGCCTAACTCAGGCTCGCGTGTGCGCCTAGAGCGCTGTGTCGAGGCTGCAACCTGGCGAAGAAGTTGCTAGTCGATGAAAAGTACGGTAACGGGGCAATAGCGATCGGTCGGATGTAGCACAAATAAATCATCCCATGATAATAACGAGTATGCGTCGCTCGGGGGTCAAACTAAAACTTGAGCTTGCATGTATGAGAGAAACCTTCATTATAAGATGATGGGGCGGGTACCACTACACGTACGGCAAATGCGCCCACTAGCACGCATTAGTCCAATAGCCGTAGCTCGAGGATATGCGCGCGAGAAGAGGAATTTCCGAGAATCAGGAAAGGTTTCGGGCACATACGAGAGCGGCGAGCGCGGGCTTATAACGTGTCTCAAATTATCTAATGAGTGACCGAAGGCGCTCGCTGCTCTCGGCGCCCAAGGTTGCCCCATTTCCAGGGAAGTTAGAAAGACGGACGAGCCTTGCCTCGAGTGAGATATACTCTTCGTCCGCGCGCCTCTTAATCTCATGCTCTGCACTGATAATTGCCCAGATCGGGATCTAGGCATTTTTCAAAAATTATTTGCCTACATTGGCAATGCTCTCACAGAGAGCAGTCGTGGGACACGAGGCTCTGGACCTGCTCTCACGCTGCGAATTTCAGTATATTACAGATTTCCAGGCCTAAAGAATTACCTGTCAGAGCTGAAGAATCGACTGACCAATTACTTCTGCGAATCAATGCAAAATACACGATCAATTGCTTCGACGAATCTTCAATTTTGTTTTGCCGTTGTAATAGAGACTCTCGTTATGCTGATTCATGCGGTAATGGACACCAATGATGATCGAC
>JAPYYZ010000771.1:0-18048 GCA_030522705.1 Eretmocerus eremicus
TGCAGACCCACTCCGCCGACAAGAACTACGAGTGCTCCCGCTGCCACAAGACCTTCGCCCTCAAGTCCTACCTCAACAAGCACCTCGAGTCGGCCTGCCTGAGGGACGACGACTGCAGTGTCGGCGTCGGCGATGGCTCCGACGGTGGGCCAGCAACTGGCGCTCAGCACTCTCAACCGTCGCAGCAGGTGCCCAATAACCGCGGCTTGTAGCGGACCAGCGATTATGCCTCGTCTGACGATTGCGACATGGCGGATGCAGAGGAAATGGAGACGACGAGATGGATCAGCTAACGAATGTAAGGCAGGGCGCAGAACTGAGATCAGATCGGCTGGGCTATCCTCGAGCACGCCGAACTTTTTGAGAATTCGTTGATTGCTGATGTTAATTGAGGTATTTATGCGAGTGCCAGTACAGACATGTCCAGTCATAAGGACAAACGAAGATTTTGATACTACATGCGCATTACTAAGCAATAAGAGTCCTCTGGTATGCGATGATTCAAGTCAGCAAAAACAGTGTCACTGTCTCGACTTGTACAAGTGGACGACGTTGTGCAACAACGCTAAATTCGTGCATTATTCGGGGACAAGTAATTTGATACATATTTGACAGCATCATAACTCGCAACATGAAATCACTCCATGACTCAATTACACGGACATCGTTGAACCAACATTATTACGATGTACGACACACATATACCCTCATCCTTTACACACAAAAGCATGTTAACTACGAAGTCGAGGAGAAATTTTGCGATAGGTTAAGTAGAAAAGTGCCAGTATCATGTAGATGACATAACCTAACTCTAAAATTCTTTAATGAAACGTCCAGTAAATTAAGCGTAAGTGAAGATAAAGTAGGACAGATTACGTCAAATCCTTGATGATTATGCTGCAATCTAGTCATTCTAGTCGATTACTCAAAAAGAAAAACATGCATTATACAAGTACAGCCTATTTATTAGAAATATACAAACAAATTTTCTCTAGTCAATACGTCTGCTTTAGACATTTACCCGTAATTCTAAAAAAGGAGCGATTAATTTTACATTTTCGCTTGCTTTAATCATAACCCATCGACCCATGTAATTGGCCTACGCAGTCGCGGGTCCTAAATAGAAACTTTAGCAGAATAATGCCTCGAAGACGAAGCCAAATAGGTGGTCAAATACTGTACCGAGTCTACAAAATTACTCGAAAGTTTTGGAATTTTGTGATTCCGACGAAGAATTAGGAATTAGTTTTTTTTTTTTTATTTGGAGCGTTAATATCGCATCCCGTGCAACTTGAATAGGATTCGATACCAGAGTAGATGCGACTATAGGAGACTAAACACGGCGATAGATATTATTTTTATGCGAGTATTATCCACTGAAGCAGTATTCGAATTCTATAGAGATTATAAAGATTGAGCAAGAATGCAAGCAAGTGTGTCGAGGCAGTCTTTCGGACATTTTTGTGAGGTAAAATTAACTACGGTCATGGAAACAACGACAGCATCAGAGCAAAATGCAGAGTCAGTCCCGTGTATATTAGTCTTTGCAGAATTATATGATATGAATTGAAATCAATGATATGCACGAATATTTACATAAATTATCACAATACATAAGACTCAAGAGAGATGAAAATTACCTTGTATGAAATAATATTAATATGGAGATTTTAGAGCAAACACCAAATAATTAAGGTTAGAGCATGAATCAGTGATTCGATTCTAAGCATAACAAAGCAATTCTTAAAGAATACATTGAAAGCAATGCAGATAGAACGACCGGCACCTACGTCAAAGCAATGTTTCGACACAACGAATTAACTTTTTAATCTAGAAAGAGCAAACAACTAAGATTCATCATGAAAATCTCTACGAGAATTGATCATATACTCTGTAAATCATATAAGATAATTTTGAAATTGCTTAAAAAAGTGTCCTACTAAACAGTTTGTGACCGCTCATATTCCAAAATCTGCTTGTCGCTTTCAGTAGAATGAATGGAAGCATCACTTGTAAATGCAGTCGGTCGTTACACCAATTTAATACTCCGTTTGAGAGTTTTGAGGGTTATAAATTTCAACAAAATAAGGAGTCGGAGTGAAGTTATGAGTCTTACAAGCTACAAGTGCTGTGAGATATTCAACAAGTAACCTTACAAGTCAATATAAATTATTGGTGATTTCGATCTGTCAATTATGAGAGACAAAAAATGATGCAATAGAACTAGCCCAAAATAAATGGGAAATACTCTTCACTTGAGACGACAACAGACGGATTCAGTTCATTACTTTGACTTTATGAGATCACATATCTTTGGTTCTAAGAAAACTTTCATTCATCCCAACGAGTTGAACAAAAATTGTCTAATCAATAAAAATCGCAAAAAAAAAATAGTATCAAATATGGCAAAAAAGTCATGTACATTTGTGAAAATTCTGGATGTAATTCTAGAATGAGATTTCTTCACAATTATTCAATACTGGTTAGATTCAGCAAAGCGTCATTGACATTAAATCAATTGATTTCTACGGTAATTGAGGATTTTGAAAAGTCCAGATCATGTAATTATCATGCAAGAGTCAATTGGGAGTGAGTAACAAGTGTGCCATGAAATGACTCATCACTTGTGTCTAAACAGATTCCCCAAATTTGCAATTTTACAACGGTTCTCCATTTTGATCGATTTTTGATTGCGTGTCAAAATTACACTGTGTGGAATTGGAATTCTCTAGTCATAGGTGAGTTGAATTGGGACATTCATATTCTCAAACATTGCAAATTGTACTTGAGTGAGTGAGTAGCTGAATTCACGCAGTGGTATAATTTCATAACTATTGTGCTAGTCGAAACACTCCAAAGAGTGAAAATGAGAGATGCGATAGGGGGCGGAATAAGCTGAGCGATCACGGAGAAATTAAAACTCTGAGCAATAATGTAAAAGGCGATCAATTGTACATTGTGTGATTCTCCATAAATTGGAGCGTTAATGAGACTGCATCGTCATTTTTCAGTTTACCTGCCGAACATATGTGCTTAGGGTAGATTTTTGTATCGTTTTTCTAGATTTCTCTGCCAGAATATTTTGCTAACTGAGCAATCAAAAATTTGTGGCAAAGAGTTGACGATTGAAAATCATTCATCCCTTCCTATTTGCATGCCAATATGAATTTTGAAAGCTTTCTAAATAGGTCTGAAATACTAGCCGTCGTAGATACACCATCAGGCTTACATTGCGATAGAAATCACTTGCCGTTGATTCTTCGATTGGTTTAGACGTGCAGATTGTCGTTTAGTGATATATACGAATCATGACTGAATTATAAGACATATGTTTTATCATTGATAGATAGAAGTTTACTTTTGCGATACATAGAGCCTCACTTATTGTTCTACGGCAAGTATACCAGTAAGTGCTGCTTTTATGAAGTTTTAATCATAATACAGACTAATTATCTCATTTACACATTATTTTTAAGTCTTATACATCCATGTATATTATTTATGAATGTTCTACGTGAAACAAAGTTCTTTTTACATCACAGTCATTGTTATTTTGTTACTTTGATCCTTTACTCACCATCCTCAATTTCATTATCTTTCTTACCGTAACTCATGATATTTATGGAGAAAATATTCTGTGTGCGTCACAATACAACGATCGTATGCAACGACTGAGTTTACAACGGAGCATTTGTAGAGCAAGATTCCAAAACAAATGATTTTCTTGAATCATTGGCCTCTTCCTCTATTCTGCCCTCTAAACCCTCGAAATTGAAGTAATTATTCACAATCAATGATAAATGAAACATTTGTCATTAGATGAGAAGAAGTTTTGGTCACTTACGGAATGATAATTCAATATATTTCACACTTTTTGAGATTCACTGGAATGTCGATAATTCAGACGGAGGAGAAAACATCAGAATTCAATTTGCGTTCCCTAAATTTCTTCAGCGTAACGAAAATACAGTGCTCTACTCTGAATGATTCGTACAAAAAAAATCAGTGATATTCATTGATAGTGATGATTTGATGAATAATGCAATTCATGCGAGAGATATCTTTATAAGAAAATTTTATTCGATATATTATATACAGAGCATAACTTTGGCCTTCAATTTACTTGGCTGTAAGATTAACGTAAGCAATTTAGAATCGTAATGTGATACATTTTTAGTGGGCTTTGGCACATGGAGTTCCTCGTAAGAGGAGTTTTCTCATTCAAAACTCGAAGCATAAATGGGTTGTTGAGTAAGCTAAGGAAATTGGACGAATAAGACGAATGAAGTCATAATTTTTCGAGACAATATGAGAGATTGAGGTCTTCTGACATTTTAGGGAATTATTTTTTGATCTCACACAAACTATATCAAAATAACCACATTTTGAAGGAGCTTTTATTCAACCCCTTGATCTGGTTCCAATGTGCCATCTGAAAATTCACATGAATTGGGCAACCAAAACAATTTTTAGAAACTTCTGAGGAATATTTGACGAGTAATTTTTTTTACTATTGATATAGTGAGTATGAGTAATTTTATGATTCAAAATTATATTTTTGGCATACCAAAAATATTTTATAGAACACCTTCAATGAGATGCGTCCCCCGGAAAAATTTGTAGAGTGACATATTTGTTAATGATTATTATCTGAGGTCAGAAAATTTCACGTCGCACTGAAATTCCACGAGCTCGGGGAGTAATAGCTTTATATGGAATATCAGCTTCTACACACGCCTCTAACTTCGAGAACTTTCAATCACGCTGATCTTCATCTGGAGCAATTCCTAATCCATGAATAAAGGAGAATATTCCTCAGTTGAGAACTGATTCTGTTAATTCATCTGGTTGAAACTTTCTATTTGGCTGAATTACTGATTCTTCTTGAAACTCGAGATCAAAATCATCGGATTGTACGATGAAAATTATTTCAGTTTTTTTCAGACTTTTGTAACTAAACCGATTAAGCTGCTCTATAGGGAATACTGTATTCAATCGATTTGGATCTTAAGAAACCACCACTGCTGGTACTAAACTTCTTGTCTGAAAATTTTCTGTTACTCATTGCATATAAATAGTTAATCATTCTGATCATAATTTTGTTTTTGTTATGGATATTGTATAGTAATCATTTGCTGTTGCTCTTTGATGCGCTTTCGCCACCTTTCTAATCAGCATCTTTAAGCCTATATCCTCTGTGATGTCTCATAATCTGAATTCAATCTCTTGTCTGTGTAAGCAAAAGTGTCGCAAAGTGTTTTTCCGCTCCAGCTCTGCATTCAAGTGTGTGTTTCAGTATGTGTGAGAATGTGCTTCTCCTCGCTTAAAATTGAACATACCCTACCATACTTACTATGAAAATAGCGCAGAGCTTGTCTATACTCAGAAGTTCATATTACTCTGACACGTCCGAAAGAAATTCTGCTGCCCTTCAAATCTTGCACTAATCACGATATCACCTTGGGCATGTACCAAGATGCGCTTCGGCCAGCTCGGCTTACCGAACTTTCCAATCTTCTGGACTACTCGACCGGGAAGTCGAGAGGTCGAGCCGCATCGTACACCCGTTGCAGTTAAGTATCAGTCATTTAAAAATTATCTGAAACATTTCCAGCGCTCTCAGTAAATTCACGAGAGAATTGGGATTCTCCCTCGTAGGAAGTCGGAATACTTAAATTATCCATCTGTAGTCGGAAAGCCACTGTATGGCAATCTTTGAAGAGGAACCTTAGAGATCCAGATCAAAATGAGTACTCTAAACTATACTTCTACTGCGTGTATGATAGGACTCGTACGTATGAATTATTATCTATCACTAGTAGATCACATGTCTATGGCTCATAATATTCGGTAACTTGCAATTGATCGACTAGCAAGGGTCACTATGTCATCAGCCTGAATATTTTTACCATCCTCTCTCAAGGAAAGAAACTGGAAATGCCCTTGATTCTGGTATCTATTTCTCTCTATCTCTCTGACTCTCCATCTCTCTCCATCTCTATCTCAATGCAACTTTTCGAGTGTTGGCTTCATCTCTCCTTCTTGAATAAAACCTCTTCAAGATATCAAATATTCGAATGTGGAAATACCCCTACCAGGAATTTTATTTTCGTGGTTTCACAACGCAATATCTCTACATTACATCTTAAAAGTTGGACCAAACACTCACGAAAGAGTCAGCGAATTTTGCTCCAGACTGTGAAAGATATTTGATTAAAAAAATGATTACGAAAAAGAAAGACTATCGCCAAACTGATATAAAAATGCTCAGCTTGCATGCGAGGGATCTGTGCGATTGAGAGCATAATTGGTAAATCTATAGTCCAGATAACAGATAATAATATATCTGATATGTTTGCTAAAGTGACAAAAACGAATGACATCGATGAAAAAAATTTCTTCATGTATCAACCACCGTGCTTGCTTGTCGTAATTCAAAATAGACTGTACGGAAGAAGATAAATCTCAAGGAATTGAAGGTTGCTGAAAGCTTGGACGACTACATGAAGGACTTTTCGTGATGTTATTTGTGGATGATATATACTGTAATTTATATGGAAAGTAATTCGTATTTAATAATCCCAAATGAAATTCTTTTTCTATCGTGTGTTATGCAGATATTATTACCACTGTAAGCTTAGATCCAAAGGAATTAGTTAATAATAATAATCATGATAACTATGGTAATATGTATAAAGATAGTGATGCCACTAGCGGTAACTATTGTTTCTGGAATACGATCGAAGTTTGAATTCTCGATTGAAAATTTTGAATTCTCTATCTTTACAAGAGAAATGAGAATTGCTGAAACTGGAACGGGAATCAGGAGCTGACTCATGCAAAAGTCGATCTTTGAAAAGTCATGTTGGAGAACTGTTGCAGGTCTTCTGTGATGTATTTTTCAACTGAAAGATGTCTAACCGAGTCAAACATTTTCAATTGATTGATTTCATCACTCTTAAAACCTATAAAATATTCTTCCTGCACAATGGAAGTATAGGCTTACGAATTATTAAATTCAGTCTCTAGAATTCCTGAGTCTCGCATCAGAAAATCTCATAAACAGTGAACTTTATGCGTGACTTTTCTCTATTTCAGTCATTGTACTTTGTTTTATTATGATTATCATAGTTATCATGGATCATTTAACATTCATCGAATGGTTCATATATATTATCGAAAAATTCTCGGAAACAAAACATCCACCAAATTAGTTAATTTGTTAGGTTTTTTCACTCGCGAGATAAAAAGAATCAGTATTCTGTCTTAGACAGTATCTTCAGCTGTGCTTATTAGAAGAGGGGCGCCTCCTATGTTAATTGATCATTTTCTATGAAATTAGTACAATGGAAGGGATTTAAAATGATCCGGAGACCTGGAAACAAAACATTATTCCTAGGATCTTGTATTATACGAGTTGAACCATAAAAGCTCTGGAACATGAGAACAATCGTAAGAGAATTATGATTGTACAAGCGAGTTGCATCAATAGCTAGAATTAAACGCCAATATGTAGTTTTGATTACGCTGGGTAGAGGCAGATTCACAGCAGATATTTTCCTGCACACTTAAAAATTATATACATCATCTAATATTACCTTGTAATCATCTTATAAGTAGAAAAGATCTTGTTGTATTCACGAGGTAGACGTTCAAATATCGATAACGGAATATAAAGAGCGATATGTCAGGTGAGGCAACGCATCATACTGTGAAGAATAATAATTAGAGATACCATTCCATTCGCATTTTAAGGTATACATAGCAATAATATCAACGACTGGCAAAAACTGGGCGCACCAGTGGGCCAATATTCGATAAATATCGGTATGTAGCTAACTGCAGATCAGCGGGTGTATAAATTGATGTGATGTGTATTTTGGAAAAGATAATACATCTTATGGTTTTGGAGGTTCCCAAGCAATGCATGCAGGTACTCGTATATCCACGTGAATGTGCATAGTTCTATCAATGCGATGTATGCGATCAGATATATCTTGATTGCGGTCTTTTCATTTCATGAGATTTATCGATGTTCTGCTTTGCCAATCTTTAGTTTGTCATATCCAAGTAATCCATGAATGGTTCATTGTTTCAACATGCAATGCAATTTTTATGTATATGTCTTGGTACTGTGTGGAACATTCCTGCAATTTCATAACTATCATTCCTAAATACAAAGTAAATTGATGGGATCGTTGTGCATTGATAGCTGTCTGCCAAAGTGTTTCATGCAGATAATGGACCTATAACACCTCATGAGGTGAATCTTACGAATCCTCTAAGGTTACTGAATGGTGAATCTTTTTCATCCATGATGATGAATTGTTAGGAGCTTGTGGGGAATTTTGTAAAAAATGATGTGGAAAGCTGCTTCAAAACTTTTCCAAGCATGTGTGCTAACTTTCTGTGGCTGTAATAGCTTGTGACCAGTCATGTATTTATTTCGTATATTGATGTAAGAAGAATTATAAACTTGCAACGACAAGTGCAACGCGAGATCAAAAAGAATAGAGAAGCATCTTGACGACCTTACTTGCTTAATTTCTCCATTATTGACGAAGCAATTTAGTAGAGGTTTGATTTCTGTGGATTCTTGAGGCAGTTTGAGTGAGCTTTGCCACATGGGAGCTTAAAAAGAGCAGTCGTGCTCCATACATATTTTTCGAAATAAGATATGCATAACTTCGCGCAAAAATTTGAGATGAAAATCACTTCAAGGAACGTTGCCAAATTTTATCCCTCAAAACGTCACAGGAAATCTTACTCTTTCATTTTCTGAGGATGTTTGGGCACCATGATTAAGCCATACAAATTGGTTTAGAAGTTTCTCATCAGCATGATTATTTGGTATATAATACTTGAAAGTACATGCGGGCAATCCATGAGATTTTATTGATTTGAGTTTCGGACTTTGGCTCATGGAGAAAAATGTTAATTCATGAAAAAATAATGACTCGTAAGAGTCATTTGGAAAACAACAAGCATTTCCACGAATTGATACGTCAGCTTCTAAAATTTGCAAGAATTCTGAGTTAGCTCCACAAATTTGCAATGTAAAATATCCCTGCATTAGGGCCGATGAAGAAAAGATACCAATGCAATCAATAGCGCCACTGAAGAATACCAGTGTTCATTTTTTTAAATTTTTATGCCTCGTATTGTAAGAAGAGTATCATGACTCGTGAGTGACAGAGGAAATTAATGATTGCCCAATGTAAGGTCTGTCTCTTCTTTCATGCTTGGAAATTGTCTCATAACTCCCTCCCCAGGAACCAACCGAGTGCAGGAGTAGAACTTTACTAATGCGCTCAAGTGCCCGAAGATTTTAAAACTTCTATCCACTTGTGATATAGTATATTACGATTCAAAAATCAATTTTTGCGATATCGATGACAACGAAAATGACTAAAAATGGTTTGATGGAGATGACAACAAAATTCTTTTATATTATTTGTTTTCAGATATTCTCCCCGAGTGAATTATTTAAGGTATAAAGAATTAAACGTCCATGATGTAAATATATTACATTAAATTGCTTCAACCAATAGAATAAATTTTTAGAATTGGGATTGGTTTGGTATTATAAAAATTAGAACAATCATCCAGAGTACGTTGAATAACAATTGTTATGGATGAATTTGTGGGAAAAGTTTCGACAAGAATAGGAAGGAGAGGATAGCGTGTTTCAGAATTAGATAATGAAGAGATGAAAGATTCGTGATATGATAATGAAACATTATATAACGTGTTCTGAACATAAATCGAAGTATGATTGTTTTGTGTAGAATATTGCCCATCTTGTCGTGATTTGATATCGTGGAGTCTCATTCAAAGCAACGAATATTTTGATAGAGCACGAATTGAACAACGAAGTACGCAAGAGAATGACTTTTACAAGATCGTATGTGGGGATACACCTTCTAGGATGTCACTGCATCTATAGGCATTCCCACTTTTTTGACAAGATCGAATATTACAAGAAGGAGTATTTGATGGCATGCTGAAGAAGCGAGAAGCTTAAACGTCCTTTTCCGAATCTTATGAAAGAATTGGCGAGAATGAAGATGGATCTGGGGTGGGTAGCGTCGGTGGATCCTGACATGGATGAAAGAGGACAGTTACGTGACAGAAAGTGAGCCTCAACTGATATTTGCAGGATATTGCCCTGACTGGATAGCTCGAAAATGCCGGGGTATTCAAAAGCAATAAAAACGTAGGGCAAAGGATCGCCGTCTCAAACCAAAACTGACAGCGATCTTAAAACATAAGCATAATTACAAAGTAGATCGGATGAGTGGTTGCTTCACTCGACTGAAGAAATTTATGATAAAAGTTTCAGAAAATATATTTTTAGGGATGAATGAAGTAAGCGTGAAGTGATGTTTGAACTTTTTTGAGAATACTATTAAAAAGATGTTGAGACATTCTGTAATTCCATGGCAAAGAGCCAAGGACTCTAAAGTTGATCCTTTGTCTATCCGCAACTTTTGGCGTTCTGCGAATGCTATAGAAGTATAGAGCACGAATGCTCTTTTGCCTTGACTAATGAGAGACAGTGTTCGCGCTCTGAGAAAAAGGATTTCCTTTCCTCATTTTGAATCCACTCGGAAGAGCAAAAAACTACAATTAATCATTAAGGAGGATTCTGAAAAAGCCAAGGCAATGGATAATATCCCGTTTTCACCCTTTGCGACAACTACAGTGATACTGTTGAAACATTTAATTATTCAATGAATACCATTGATTACATCATTAATTTAGTTCTGGTGTGATAGTTATAGCCACATCTGACGCTATACTACCAAGAAATTAAGTTTGAGTTGTCTCTTTCATGTATAATCCATTTGATGGCATAAAACGCAAACCTGCATTTTCCGTAACACATTAATCTAGGGAAAAAACTTGGAATTGATGAATGAATGAAGCCTGTTCTACCCTCAATCTATTATATTTCAAATGTCACGTAGAGGAGAGAAGACTATTTTGAAAGTCCATTCAAGACTGTTCGTTTTGTGGATGTGGCTATTGAAAATTATAACGAAACGTCGAAAGCCAGATTTCACGTGAGTCAAAAAGGACATCACTGATTGTAAAGTAAGATCCCTTTATAAGAGATGAAATGGCGGAGCTGCAATAAAAGTATATTATTCTATACAAAATTATGATCAAGGGGGGTCCGTCTGCTCCGATGGCGATCAAAGTTTACAAATTATCACTCCGCTTCATTCGATTCCTTCAACAAGCAAACCAACCTATTCTAAATACGTTGGCATAACTGTTGTCCGAGTAGTTGAATGGAAACAAGTGTACATTTGTTAATTATAGACGCGTCGATACCAAAAGGTCTTTTGTGGAACATGCCTGGGATAGATTTAGATTGAATAGAGAGAGAAAGAGAGAAAGAGAGAAGAGGGATCTATATTGAAGGTAAACAGTTGAAAATTTGAAGAGGTTACTGTTTATTATTCAAATCCACGGCAGCAGATGAGAATCTTCTCTAACAAAATGCTGATGTTCTCGATCCAAATGGGTTTCTGAAGACTTGCGAGAATTTCGAATCTAATAATGGGGGATGCGGGTCAGTCAAATGTGAATAGATTTACAAAATTTGTCCTTCCAAGCAAGATTTGAACCTTGATGATTTCAAGACCATACTCACAATTTTGCTGACTATGGTCTGCGATTTCACCTCAAAAATAACTTCTAGAAGATTATACATATTTCAGGATAGGAAAATACAGATCAAGTCGTTCTATCTTTGTTTTAATCGAATTTGGCCCGAGTGAGAATCCGCCAATTTTATAACCTCATTAATTTTTTACTCCGTTTCGAAATAAACAAATTTACATTGTTGAAAGTCGTTTTAAAGAGGAATGTGTTGATTATTGATGAATGAAACTGCATTCAATATCGATTAGCGATACGTACCCGCGAAGAAACTGAAATCCCCAATTTCCAGTGTCTCAAGATACTTGTTGTGGGTCCCACAAAGCCTATCTGAATGAACAAAATTTGCGGAATTTTTTCACTCTACTTATATGTAAAAGATTATCCGTCAAGATCGAATTCTCGCAAGGGCTCATGCATCACCGACGTGGTTCAATTTTTAGGAATGTTTAGCTCCTGAATCAACTTTTCTTGTTGATTGCTTCCTAAAATCTGAAAATTCAATATTTGAGAGGGGACTAACGAAGAAAAACGTTCTTTTACATGATCTATTTGATGTTTTATTTCATTCCTGAATGATGATTGAATACTAGGCCGTTAGTTGGAATCAACGTACCCGAAAATTGAAATGACCGGCAACACTGCTCCACCCATCTCTGGATGGTAGTCGGTCATATTTCGTAGAAGTTAGACGATAAAGTAAGAAGCGTGTCACTCAAAACTATGGCGATCTAAAGTCATGTACGATAAAATCATAATCCCTCGCCTCTAACTACGCTGGCATCCGTATCCACATACTTGAAGTAATGTCATCTCTCATCTATTGTGATTATGCAATAAGATCATCGCATGCGATACTTATGCTGATTCTCAGTTTGGCGATTTCAAGAAAAGTTAATGCTAAAATAAAATTTCCTGGATATTGAATTGCATGCACTTACTCATGTAGGAATTCTCAATTTACCAAGATGCAGGAAAGAAATGAATATTGGAATATTCAGAGAAAGTTACTAGATTGATACTCCTGATTTGTTTCACTCGAAAAGAGTAACCTGCAAAGTTGTAAGGATGATAATATCATTTCTGACCTCTTCAAAGATGAAACACGAGATGGATGATGACCGTCAAAGAGTATTCGAATGAATAAATTGGTTATAAAGTAGATTATTGAGAGGAAAAAGTATTGAAAAATAGCATCAAGAGCAATAAGGCGTTCGAACAGTAAACCTATATAGTCGATAGACAAACGAGAGCATGCAGGCTCGAGGCATATAATTATACTGCCGTTGAAGCAATATTATAAGCAATATACATATTGATAATATCGATTGTAGAAAGACTCCTTTGAAATATCTCTCTCATTATTGGTCATGGTTCATTTTCTTTCGACCACGAAAAAGGTAATCTAATGGCTCTTGGAGTTGACTATCACTAGATGGCAAACGAGTCAATGTCTTTTTCAACAATTTTTAGGTGAAACAAGCATCCAGTGGAAATGCCAGCATATCCAGCCATGTGATTTGTAATCACGGGATGCTATGAATAACAAAGATCTTTAACAATCTAGTCAAACATATATTCATATGATTTAATTATAACATGTCAATAATGACGGGAGGTAAGATGAAGCTCCAGAATAAGACAACTAATCATACATCTTTGATTTGTTCGATTGGAAAATGAAATTTCAATCCGCATGACCAGCACATGTTTTGACAGACATCTTCATGTTGAGCTTTGTTATAAGTTATAATGCAGTTATAGTCAGGAGTTATACTCAATGGAGGGATTCCGCCAGGAATTTCCTGATGAATACCCACTGAACTTTATTTGGAGTGCTAAATGAGGTTTCCCTAGCATCGACAATTACTTGTTGTTCTATAGAGCATTTTGTTTAGAAACCGATTTTTAGTGCTCGATTGGTGACTCGTGATTTTCAACGCTCTTATACATAACATTCCTGTGAGACTCGGAATGATGAGACTCGGAGTTGTCTAACATAGCAATTTCCCCTCGAATTTCCCTTGTGAAAATGCTGTCATCATTCCATTTTTCCTGATCCTCCGCTGCTCATAAAACTCTTAGGAGTGAAGTGGAGGCATTAGATTACGGTCAGTGACTAATAGATGCAAGTCAAACTACATATGAGCGTACTTTCGGATTTCGAGTTCGACTCCAGTTGAAGTAACTTCAAAATGTAGCATTAAAGAGATCAAGCTTCTAAATTAACGCAGCTAAATTGATAATGTAGATATTCTGTAGTAGCTGCTCTCGATTGGTCATGACATTCGGTGTAATTCGTGAAAACTTCCATATTTTGACGTTATCACGCGTAACTTGCTCACATGTGATGACTGGAAGCTGTTAAAATTTTCCGTCCATTCTTAAGAGTATTTAAATCAACCGAACATTACTTTCCAATGTATTCTGGGAACAATAAAAGGAGGACAAGAACAATTTGATTGAATTGAGTATGGATTATGTAACTGACGAATCGAGAGATATTTAGGCATGACATTAAATAAATGGAGGTGTAGTCAACTATCGTAGACATGTACGCAAAAAAAAACAAGAAAGGAATGTTAGTTACGCTAGATGATCGAGTTCAAGCTTCTACTTTTCTTTAAGAGGAGCTCATTAATATTACTGGTGAGAATTTACATACCTTTGTATTATTTGTAATAACTAGTTCTAATACAAAACTCCACTGTGTATTGATGCTTTGAGGTTTAGAGGAGAAGAACCAACGAATGAAATCCTGAAAAGCCATTCACAATAATATTCTTCCAATTGCATGGATGTCACTTCCACCAGACTCTTTTTGAATTCATTTGATGAGTTTACAACTAATTAGCCACTATTTATCATTGTTATGCTTTACCCTCTGTTCCATTTCTCCCTTTTAAATGTAAAAATGATTGATGATGAGATCAAAATAATTTTGATTCAAATGATGTTGGACAAAGATGTTATGCAACAACAATTGAAAGACACGTCGGTTGAGCATTGTTATCCATGTAATATGACATAGGAAGTTTTGTATTATATTTTCATAATAAATAGGATTGTAGAAAAAATGTAACTATACATGATGGATTTTTACTCAGAAATCCTTTGCTATCCCTTCCTATAATCTTCCCAACCAAGATCTCCCCAAACGTATGGATTCTTGTTCTTGGACGAATTCTTTCCATATGAAAGAATGATTTTCTGAGCTCAGTCAGAGCTTTATTGATCATGGTATCCCAACACAGTAGAATTATCAGCCTGGTGGGGCTCTTCACCATTTATATGTCATTCTGGTTCACGGGTCTGTCCAGTGTCCTGCTAATTCTAGCATAATTTTGATAACTTCCCAGGGAAACATCGTAGATATTTATAACTTTCTCAACTTATCGAAAGTTGGTTCCAAGGCAAGATTTGTTATATTATATGAAGTCCAGCTTTTGGCAAGCTAAAAATAATTTAAAGAAAATAGATTGGGAATAATCTAAAAAACAAATACAAAAACAATGCTGAATAAAAAGAACTGAAATGATGCAACTTGCTGCAGATAAGAATGAAAAAGTCATCGATATGCGTCGATATGGGCCATTTGACCGAATCCTGCACATTTTGGTCAGTTTCGTGCCTCACGGGCATTGCTCTTTAGACTTGATATAAGCCGGCAATAAATTTGTGACAACTTTGTTCTGGAACATCTGAGTCATAGTTCGAGACTGGCCTAGAATTAACGAACGTACAAAAAATATTATCTACGTGTAGACCTCAAAGTCTATTGCATGCATTTTGGCCATGAATTCAATGAGAGTAGTGGAATCAGATGACGTGGGACCCTTCATCATGCAACTTGACCTCAAAATGTAGCCAGTGAAAACACCAGATAATGCATGGGATCTGTATACTCCGGCATTTCTTTTGAGATTCTACTTCTCAATGTACTAGACACTTGAATGTCTAGTTCTCACTTCAAAGAATTAGCTATGGGTTTGAAGGGTGGCTCAGTGACCCTTCAGTCTTTGATGGACCGCATGTTATCTGGGATGCAAGGCCTAGAATGCTTCATATATATGGATGATATCATTATATACAGAGTCAATTTAACTCAGCACATGGAAAGGATGAGGGAATTATTCAAACCACTCCAAACTGCTCGATTAACTCTTCAACCGGACAAATGTCTCATTATGCAGAAGGAAGGAGCCTGTTTGGGCCATATTATCACTCAAAATGGAGTAAAACAAGACTCCGAAAGACCCAGGCTGAGTCTGAATTTCCACATCCAAAGACACGAAAGAATGTCAAGCAGTTTTTGAAATCAACCGGTTATTATCGACGTTTCATGACGGATTTTTCGAGGCCTTTGACCTCGCTTCTGAAGCAGAACGTAGGGTTCCATTAGGATAGCTTTTAAGGAGAGGCTTTTCAGACCCTGAAGGATAAGTTATGCTATTGTCCTCTACTCCAGTACCCAAACTTATCTGGAGTCTTTATTTTCACTGTCGATAGCTCATCCTGGGGTATGGGTGCTGCGCTCAGTCAGGGGCCCACGGAACGAGATTTACCCATCGCCTCCAAAACGTGGTCAGGAAGTGAACTGCGTTATACCGTAACCGAGAAGGAAATTTGTGCGATGGTGTTTGCTGTTTCTCATTTTCGCCCATACTTGTATGGAAGAAAATTCATTTTGGTTACGGATCATCGTTCGCTTGTGTGGCTACAAAATGTGAAGGATCCCGTTTCACGATTGGCGAGATGGAAGATAAAACTGATGATTTTATCGCGTACAAGTCTGGTATAGTCAACATGAACGCACACCCCATATCCCGCAACCCTATTCTGGATTCCCCCGATAATGATGAGCTGCCTACCACCAACCCTGATCCCAATCCCAACCAATTCAGAAGATGCGATGGTAAAAATGGTCAGATCGAGAACTTTATTCGAATTTATTCATATACGTAAACGGTAGATATGTTTCCACAGACAAGACACGCTCGATTGGCACCATAAATGACCTGTCACCTGGATCCCCGCAGGGTCCTGAGCTATGCAATCTTCATGAATTTTATATCGTAGTCGTTTGATCTTGTTTCCAGGTCACGTTTTACGGACCCTATCCGTAAATCGTGGGGTACAATCTTTTTATTCTTAATATCCGCTAGGGTCATGCCCGAGATGATGCAAATTTTCGAGCGTGCTCTTCCCGTAGACGCCGTGTAACAGTTAAAACTACCAGGAATATGTTTCTGATGCCTGTATCTTCAAAACAAACGGCTCATCGTTCTGAAATTCTGCGTACGTGTCCACCAACATTGGAATTGGTTTCTACCATCGCGCCATGATTGAGATTTTTGAGCAATAAGCTAAGGTACTCAAGTAAAATACAACAGCCTCCAAGAAATTCCAAGATTGGTTAAACGAACTAAGAAGTCGTCAAATTGCGACCTCGAATCCGTTTTTGGTTCCATGATCGGGTTGCCTCAAATTATCTCTCTATAACTTTCTTAATTCCAAGGTAAAAAAAAAAAAACAGAATTGAAGAGACTATTTTTGTGCTCTCACTTACAAAAGGACTTTTACACCATTTGGATCATCCCAGGTGAAAATCGGTTATATTTTTTTTATATTCTGTTGAACTTGTCTAGAGCTTGTTTTATGCTAGTCTTGGTTCACAAAAACTCAAGATTTTGACAAGTTAAAAATAATTCAAAATGAAAAGTTAAAAATAATCTTCACAAAATCCAAAAATGATCTCTAAAAAATTGTGGAAATTATTCTGAAAGAATGAGAATTCTTCATCCAGGAAAAGAAGGTTAGCCGTCCACAAACATTGCAATCTCTAACTCATTTCGAATGCTTTTATACCTTCCACAGTTTTGACCAAACCAGGGCCGAATTTCTGATATTTAAGTGAATTTGAAAAATAGGATTGACTTTTGTTTTGTCAAATCTAGGATTTGATGGTTGAATCTAACACGCATTTTGGCAAAAGTTGGCTACGAGGGTTCGAGATCTTGGGTTTGAAGTTTTGATTTAGTGCATTGAATTATAGATAATCTGAATTTTCGTAACATTAGTTTGGTTATAAAAATAGCATTGTAGTCAGTACTTTAAATGCGAAAATTTTATCGTTCTGAATAATATGATATAATTATTGTTTGATGGAATTTTTTTCGTTCAGAACACTTGAAGTTGTCACAGAATTCGAATATGGAAATCGTTTGCTTGAAAATTAGATGGGTTAAATCACATCGTAATTGAATATCAAGATGACGAAGAGCCAAGAAAAGGTAAGTAAGAATATTAACATTGTTCTCTTTGGATGTTGATCGCGTCTCGGTCAGTTTGTTGCGCAGGCTAGTTTTCAATTTTGAT
>JAPYYZ010000772.1:0-18043 GCA_030522705.1 Eretmocerus eremicus
GTAGCTTGAACGAAAAAAAGGCTCTAGATAATCTCGCAATCGATCTTTGCACTGCGGCTGTCCGTATCTTTCATACTTCCTCACTTCTTTTATTTGTAATCTCTTTCGTGCCGGAGAATAATGATGAAGACCATCGGTCGATAACTTAGCGCGCATCGTTTTGAATTCTCACAGTTTTTTTCTAATTCTATACGTGATAGGATTTTTGAGATGATTTGAATATTGACAAACTCTGTTTCCGATATGAGCTCTAATAAAAGTGTATTGATCTTCGCGTTGCACGCAAGTTACGCGAAGGAATTTGAGTTTTAAAATAGATTATGAATAGAGTCTTCCCAACAATCACAAATACATGCCCTTCTTATGAACTATGTCCAATGTTTGTCGATACTCGATAGGACTTTCAAGATAATCAACACATCCATTTTTCCTTAGCAGAAATCTTTTCAAAATTCATTGATGCAAGCGTTTTTAGAATCTGCCTGTTCGATAAGACACTCAATTGAATGCTCTGAATTATTTCATGCAGAAAAGTTCATTCCTTTAGTCCAAAATCTATTTAAAATCTTTTTATCTCCCCGCGCCACTGCGAATTTTAAATTAGATTTTGAATAGAATTTCCTCAACAATGGGAGAATACATGTCATCAATATATACTCTGTCAGATGTTTTCCGGTCCGGTAGGATTCCCGAGATGATTTACCGATCCAATTCCTCGGCGTGGATTTTTTCCAAATATGGAGATGCATATGGCTTCGGAATCTGTTTGTTGAGTTACTTGCTCAAAAGAATTTTATCAATCATTGACATATTCATTCTTTTAAAATGAATTCTCTGAAACATGTTCTGATCTCCGTGCGTGAATTCGTACTTTGAATTCGATTCTGAATCAATTTTCTCAACAATTGACCAACTCATGCCCTTGATTTAAACCTCAATCTGAACTGTGTTGAACGGTTGTCGATCTTTTGCGCGCAGCGCGCGCCTATCCAAGTTCTGTAGTTTTTTCATTAGATCCTGGGTGGAAATGTCTCAACAATTGATAAATACATATTTTTGGTATGAATTCTGCTCAGGACGAGTAGACCTTACGCGCGCAACGCGCGCGTTTTCCAGTTCTAGTATCTTGTAAAGAGCCGTGGAAAAAATTTTGAGAAACATAAATCGATAGATTTTCTCATCGCCATGCGACGACTTGCTTTTTCGTCATGTTTCCGCTGTGAAGAAGAATTTATACCGACAACTCGGCAATAAAATCCCATGAGCAGCATCTGCACAATCAGAGAATTCATCTAAACAACGAGACGAACGAGGCACATCCGTCAGATTCTATTGGAGGAACTCGCATATTGGACATTTTCAAGAGACAGCTTGAAATTAGTCTGACATGCACCAGTTTAAATGAGTCAGGACGAGTGCCGCAGTTGGTTACTCCAGCCACTCGCTGTGCTTGTGCAAAAAGGGTGGAACGTACAGTGAATAAAAGAGAGAAAGAAAGGAAAAGAGCCGAAGACATCACGGCGTATTATATCCTCGCGCGGAGGCGTATGCGCGACGCGCTAGCCGTTGTAATTGTCTCATTCCTAATGACTGCATTAATTCTCAAGACTCGAGCTTCTCCGACAATAGCCACGCGCGATTACATTGAATTAAAGCATCGCCGTGGTGGGAGAAGACGCCAAGGCGGAAACAATAACCGACGTATGTGACACGACGACGTCCCGGGCGGTTGCGCGAGTTGCTATCATCTCCTTTCATCTCTTCATCAGTTTCTCGACCTTTTTCTATCAAGATAAATTTGACTGCTTATTGTGGGCAAACTGTTGAATTTCCGTCCTTTTACCGACCTCGAGTTTTTTGGGGTGATCTCGATCCGTTTGGCTTACCCTTGGAAGGGATAGATTTTTCCTATGAATCATGCCCATACCCATCTCGAGACACGGATACATTTCCACTTTGCAATAGCGAGCTCCATCAGCTATAGCTTTATCAAAGGATTCTCTAATTGTTTGTCTCTCTTTGAATTTTATTTAAGATCTAAGATAGGTACAAATACTCCGCTTTGATTTTGCTGATTGTACCGAATTTCTTGATTATATCATCACTTGAAAGAGTACCTGATCCTAATTGTCTCGAGCCCAAATTATCTTTGAAGCATAAAACAACGTTCTATTCCACCAAAGTAGATTATTGAACCCGCTCACTATTTTGGCCAATATCTAAGGAACGCAATCGGTTTCCAATAAATCGTAATAACTTTTTTGAAAAATCTGTAAAAATTCTGAAAAATTTCTGTCAATACAAGAAACATATTGGACCATGATTGGGGTCTCAATATCAAATCGTGGGAGCAAGAAAAATAAAAAACGAAACTTTTTATAAATTGTCAATTTTGCCTTTTTTGCAATTTTGCCACCGCAGAATCATATTTTGACATATTGGGAAAGTCATTTCTGATACCAGGCGCAATTCTGTAGTGGATGGATTAAATGATGAAAGTTAGAAAATTGATATGGTCGTTTCGATTTTGCACTGGGCACTCAAGTTTGATGGTTTCATATCGTTAGTTTTGGAATATGTTTCTATCGTATTTTCACTCAAAACTCATGAAAACGTTGGGTTCCAAGCAAGGATCCAATGTAACGAGCTGTATCGAAGGGATTTTATGCACAAAAAAAGAGAGAAAAAAAATAGCGAGATAAGGCAGATCGAATTGATCGGATTGAATCAATCGATGCCCTTACTACTTACCAAATCATCGGCCATAAACACAATGATGTGGGGTGGTGGATTTTTCTGTCCGACAATTTCCTTACTCGGGAGACTGAAAAGGACGGCTAACAAAAGAACCGCGCAACTCCGCATCTTCGTGCTCTTGAATCCCCAATCACTTTTACGAATTATACTTTCGTTCGTCTTCTCCACTCCCCAATTAGTGGTCTCACTTGTCGTACCCCATCTATATTGTGCACAAATTGATCATCGTTCTCAACGAACGAGCACTGAAATTAGTATTAGCTTATTTACCTTTGCGTGATAGGTATCAATTGAAAATTATTCTCGCCATTTCATGAGATCTATGATAGAATTTTTAGGAATCGCAGTATTTTAATTCCAAAATGAGGTAGAATTTCGTGCCAATAGACTCACACATGGACCAATGTAAGCCATCGTGAGATGGATACACTTCGAAACTAAGTCCGAACTCTTGAAAAATCAAGCTAGTTCTTTGGGAACTGAAACCCATGGCGATGTACTAGGAAAATTTCTTTGCACACGAATCCATCGTTTGCATGTATGAGAGCAAAAGAATCTTGCGGATTGATCGGGCCCTGGAATCGCAGTTTCTAGAGAACCAGTGCGATTTTTCAAAATCTAAGACGGACTGACTCTACAAAGGCTTGCAACCGTCCATATCAAATTGTAGGGGTAGTATTTCATTTGGTAACAATTTACGCAAGACCTAATAATTGTCTTCCAATAAGCGGAATGCATGGTGTATTATACATGATAGAGTACATGATAGAGATTCGCCTCTATGAGACTATCCGAAAGGAAAAGGGAAATAATAGGTCTCGTTATCTATGGCTCTAAATTGATGTTTGAGTGTTAAGGACACTATAAATTTTGGGCCTCAACCACACAGTATGCAACCCAATGTCTCACATAGTAATCGGCATTATTCCATTTCACTTTCAGAACACTACCACTGCCACTTTAAACCGAGAATTTCGAAATGTATCGTCGGCAAGCACTCGAAACCAATCACGAAAATTCTTTGAGCCTCAACTCCAAGCCCAGTGTGGAAATTCCATGAATGATGAATTTTCCAAACTGCACAATGATAATCATCGTAATAACCGTTTATCAAATCGGAAAATTTTATCGGGACCAATAAACGCACGGACACTCACGATTAATCGTCAAGACAAAATTTGAGAAAGAACCAGCATGCCGAGCTCGCTGCGCGTAACTGAGAAGCTGCGCGGGGTACCAAATCGGCCTTATATACTCCACCCACGAGAACAAGTCCGCGCAAGTGGTAGCGGGTCAGTCTTGACGAATGGATGCGACGAATGGGGCAGCGTTGCATGGAAAAAAAAGAAAAAAAATGGGAGAGGCATGCGGCGGTGGTGGTGCAGCGGAGGAAGACGCCCCGAAGACGATTGCGCGTAATGAGCTTGAGCAGCGCGTGTCCCTCGGCCTCTCGACTTGTGACTCTCGAGATGCGCTTTATTGTTGTCCACGTGTGTAATGCAGCGGCATACAGTAGCTCGGCTCTCGGCGGAACTTGCACAAATAATCATTGCTGATGATCGCCTCGCCCCTCGTTTGCAGGATGGCCCGCCTCCTCGGGTCGCATTCCGGACGGTTGACGGGCCTCGAGACTTCCCTGGTGCGTTTGGCGATCTCGGGTGAGGCTCGAAGCTGGAGCGCAGCAAGATTATCTTGAGTCGGAGTCGTGAGGCTGGAGCGTCGAGTTTTCGAGAGCGTCGAGAAATTCTGAAAATTCGATTTTCACCATAGACTGTGACTGTAGCTACGAAAGTTTCAAAAATTACTCCTCCCGGGGTAGATGACTCGCATTAATGCAAATTTTTAGATTACGAATTAACGTCTGGTGAAATGATGCGGGGAAAGCTGATGGAAAGTAGGCGAATAGCAGAAATTGAAGGACAAAATAAGGTACTGGTGAGTTAGAGAAATCGAGTAGATCGGATGTCTGCTTTAGACTTACGTGTGCAGGTCAGTCCTGACTTGTTGCCACAGTCATCTTCGAAAGATTAAAATTGGCTATATCAGAACAATGATCGAAATTCTTGAAAACTAATTGGATGGAGGGATCGGAAGAGAGAATGAAATTGAATAGAACTAACAAAGAATTCGAATGAATACTATGAAGTAATGTACACAATAGATCATACCATAAGTAGGGATCGCACGTCTTCTTTTAAACGTTTGCATCGAGAATTCACTGAATGGAGAGAATCATTCCAAAAACAAAGACTCTATGAAGCTTCGTGAAGTGTGATTCGTGATTGTGCTCTTGGAGGAACCTTTTAATAATTTATCATCGATATTTATGAAAAACTGATCCACGTACCACGGCAACTATGAGAATGAAATACCAGCCCTAGAAAGATGGGCCCCACTCTGCAGGAAGACTGAGACTTCATCATTAGTGGCAAATGACCGGAGAGAAATTATTGAGAAACTTTTGACATTCCCTCGGGATTTCAAGCTCTCCTTCAGAATTTCTCGATGAGCTTACTCAGCCTCCGACCTGCTTATGCCTCACAAACTTCCTTCATTTTGTTCCGGACTTACAATCAGTCGAGGCAGAATGAGAAATAAAGCTTCCCATTCCGTTAATACCGGCTCGAGTATAATTACTCGTTCAGTAGAGACTGCCGTATTCGCCCTAAAATATTCAATCATACGTCCTAAAACCAATTCACAAAAACGAATATTTTGAGAAGATTATTCAATTTACCGTATCGCTTCACTCTGTGCGTCATTCTGGATGTATTCGTTGTATCGCGCATAGCAGCCGTAGACATGGCATATGCTGCGCTAGTCTGCACCGGCTGTGCGCCGCTATAATTAATAGACATGGCGAGAATTTGCGCACGCGGTGCATGTCATCAGAGCTGATCATCCCAACGTCGATGAGAAGTGCCGTCTGAGTATTCATTTTCACATCACCGACTGAGTCACTTGGCTCTGAGACACTGAAACGTGAATCTTCCTTTTTATAGCCCTCAATTCACATGAGACACTCTACCCAATCTGAATATACCTTATCAATATAAATACTAATTCTTCACTCTGAATCGCCGATCGACCTTCAGAGTTACTCTGACGAAAACTTTCAGGTAGTTCAATGATTGCTCTGGAATTTTTTGGATCGATGATGCTATCCAATATTGTATTTTTCATGAAATTAGCAACGCATTTGATGAAACTAGAAACTCAGATGCAATTTAAAAGCACGAAAATGTGTAATAACCATTCTTGAAACTGAAATTATTGAGTAAGAACGACAGTCCTACTGCGTAGGTTGAGCACACAATCTGTAGAGCTTGAGGAAATTTTTCCTGCACATTCACAGGTGCAGAATACTTCAAACTTCTCTCACCGTCATGCTTTTTTGAGAAGATTACTTTTCACTAGAAAAAGGCTCGGTAAATTTTAGTAAGAATATAACAAAGAGTTACAAGATGACGGAATCGTTTATTGATTGAACTTGGCCAAGCTCAAACAATTCAACCATATACATCAAATTCAATCGAACACTATCCCGATGTAATAAGGCGTTTTAAATTACGGAGACGGCTGATGTCTGAATTGGAGAATTTTTCGATTAGTAAAGTCGTCAAGGTGGACTATACCCTGTTAAACACTTATTGAACAGAGAGTATAATGGAATAATGATGAAAGTGAATGAAAACTACACTTCCAATGAATTGGAATCTGATATTAAAATCAAATATTATGATTGATCGTCTAAAACGAAGTATAATAACAGTGTTTAAAACTGGTATTGAACAAATAATGAATGATAGTTGATGTATAATATAGTTCTAAACGAAGAATTTTCCCGCTCCATTTCCTGTGCTCTTTACGAAAGATGGCAAGGTGAAGTTCGTGTTGCCTAAAAAAAACAATATATGTAAGTCCTCAATCGATTGAAAATGAGAATAATTTGATAAAAATCCAAAACCTCTCTCTTGGCTATTTGACTGAGTGTTCGCGTTGCTTTGATTGAATGCACGTTGATCTAAAGCATTAGTTCGCTGTGGTTCTGCAGTTGGGTGATGATTAATGGGCGAAACGGGTATGGACGCCGTATTCATATCACCATCTACAGAAGTCATATCAAATTCTGAAAAAGTAAAATAAACTGCTGAGTTGGAGTATGTTTTTATGCTCGACTCAATTGTTAGCATTCCCACACTCAATCGCCGAATTAAAATCCTTCGAAGTTAATCCTTTGACGGGTGATGTCCCATATTTGTACATTCAATTTTTTCGAGAATTTACAATAACGAAGAAAATTAAGAAATTTGAAAAAATTCTGAAGAATATGTCTACCTACGAGGATTACAATCACTCAAGAATTATCCCTAACAATTACCAATCGCTCGCTAAAGCTTAACAACATGCATTTTTTTTGACCCCCTAGTTTTTATGTTTTTGTCTTATTTTTGATGACCATTTTCTGCTTTTACGAGAAAAAAAATTGTTTCCGATACACTGAAAAAACTTGTCCCTCAAAAAATTTAGTACGTAGCCCCTGACATATTTATTGCGGTGTGATACAGAATGTCAAATCAACGTACCGTCGTATATCATTTTGGCTCCTAACTCACTTATATCACTGTCCAACACATTCGATACGTTATCATATTCACTCAGATTTAGATCGATTGCTGTCATTTTGGAGGACATCATACTCGAAGATTCGGCGATTATGTTGTGCTGTGGAGTCATCGAAATAAAAGTATCCAATGACGGCGATTGCTGCCACGGATTTGTAGTAGTGGGGTACTTCGTCATCTGTGGCGTGGCTATAGACCCTATATTTGAAACATCCATCAAATTTTGTGGAGCTGTTTGAACTTGTGATACTCCTGCTTTTTGTGCCATTTGCTGTAAGAATTATATAAATTATCAAGAGAGGCCTTGAAGTGGCGATCAAGAGAAATTGAGCGATAATTCCATATATTGAGAAAAAGCAGTGATTCATCGTATTATTTGTTAATAAGAAATTACATACCTGGCTTTGCATTTGTCTGTTTCCGGGCTTGATGTTACATTTCAAATTTGAGAAATTCACAGGTTCAGAGGACTTAATTTGAGGCTTATTAGATTTAGGAAGCCTTGATAAGTCTTCAGTAAACGTCTCAGGCTGTACTCTTGGAGAATTTACATTCTGCCATTGCTCGCGTTGTTGTAGTTGCGCCTGATTTTGTTGTTGGTATTGTTGTTGATGCTGTTGTTGCATTTGTTGTTGTTGCTGTTTTTGTTGCTGGTGGTGGTGCTGCTGCAGTTGCTGATATTGGTATTGATGATCTTCTTGATAGTGTAATTGCTGTTGCGGCTGCTGTTGTTGCAGTGGCCGTTGTTGATGCGGCAACTGTTGATGCCGATGCTGTCGATTTTCTTTTTCCTGGTGATGAGGACTCTGACGTGGTTGCTGATTAGTATACTGTTGGTTCTGATGAGAAGTCTTGGTCATTTTTGCCGGAGATGGCACCGGTCGATCTGATGTAGCACGAGAACTCAGAACTTGATTGCCGTTCAAAATCGGAGAGTTTCGCCCTTGTGCTTGAGCGTTTAGTTGCTGATGCTGCTCAGCTAAAAAGAATATGAAAAGAACTATGTGAATTTAATTCCCCTTACAAGACTCACTTTTTTTTTAAGAAAATATGACGGAGTCGCGTATACGAGAATTATAGTTGTGAGAAACGATCATCTCGAGTCTTTTCAAAGAATAATAAAATTACGAAATAAGAACTTCAATAATATTCACCTCTTCCCTGGGAAATTCTTCCATTTGGTAATGTCACATGCTCTGGATTTGTGTCTTGGTTGCTTCTTTTAATTGCCTAATTGAGACAATTGAAGTGGAAATTACTATGAACATGTTTTAGTGAAAAATTTGGAATCATTGAAAAACTTCGTCGATACTCTCACCTGGTGGTGATTAGAATTGGTTTTCATGACAAATACACTTCGTGGCTTATTATTTATTACTGTTGTTTGATTTGATTGCATCGTTGGTGAGAAATTTTGTTCGAAGTCATTTAGATTGGAGCCTTGGGAATTCAAATTAACATGATTTTGATAATCTTTATTTTCTTGAGATGACAAGGGCGTTGAAGTAGACTGTCTTGTCACATTCATATCATGAATGTGATCTTCATTTTCAACTTCCATCCTAGAGGTTTGTGAAGCGTTTTCCATCTCCATTGTTTCTGGGGATAGTTAAATGAAGTCAGAATTAAAACCTATCAATACAGGAGTTGGACCCAAATCCAGTCAGTTATTTACGTGCTTAGATGAATTTCAAATTTGAAATTTCTTAGACTCACAGTACTACGAGTACTACAAGTCCCAACCGAACATATTGTCCCCGGACTCCAAATAGCCTCCCCAAATATCGCTTTTTCACCTGGAGGAGGAGGGGGGGGGGCGGAGAACGAAAATGAAACTTTTAGACCCTCGCGAAATTCCGATTTTGCTTTCTGCGAGTCACGAAGTCATAGAGACTCTTGCAATATTCCATTTTAATTAGTCGAGGCGAAACTCATCAATCGTCGTACACGAAACTCATCAATTTCCAACGAAGTGATTGAATTCATATTCCAATTCAGGTAAAAAGGTGCATAATTCTTACTCCGTCATAATACTCTGCCGTGAAAAATAAAAAGAGCGTAAGTGACATTTTTGAAAGTTTTTGAGTTATTGATACCATATATTGCACGCGCAAATTTGTTCTACGTCTATCTGCGGAAATCAGGAATCCGAAGGAGAACATTTCTCATGCCTCAAAATTAATCATTTCAATTACAAACTGAAATTGAAATTGAAATTATTAATTTTGTCATGTACAATGTAGACAGATATAATTTCTCGCAGTCGAAAAAAAGCATAAGTAAAACAAAATTGAAGAGCCCCGATTTTGCCGCTCTCGTTGAAGCGTAATCGCACTTACGGCTTTTTTCGTCTGAACCGAGCCTTGAAATTTGAAGCGTTTGCCGAGTAAGAAAGCCTCGCGCACTTACGCATTTCTACCTTTGCAATGAAATCTATGCTTCAGGACCTTCTCTAATACCGAAAGAGTTTGAGTGTATGAATTTCACGAGGATGGCACTTACACTTTTCTTACTCTGCACAGGAGAGGCGCGATCGACCGTCGATTCTAAGCGACAGAGCGTAAGTGTACTCACAACCTTTTTTTTTTTTTCAACTAGTTCTGAACGACCATAACTGAGAAATCTGATTTCTTTACAAGAAATTCCTAATTTTTTTTCTACAATTATATAGAGGCTAGATAGTTGAGCCTACTTAAAAATTTTCACGTCTATAAAATGATTTTCAAAAGCGTATCGGATGTCAAAGTCTTTTGCAATTTTTTCAGTTTGTTGATTTTGTGCACCAGTCTTTACTTTTTACGGCAATATTATTGTGATATTATATACCTGGAGGCTCCGTATGGGTGCGATCGCCATTGCTATACTGTTTCTGAGGATTTGGAGTCTTTTTTACCTCATCGTCTGTAACCATGTATTCTTGCTCGAGCGCATAAGAGTTGATTGATACCGTATCTAAAACAAGTTTTCATTCATGTATTGTTAATAAATGGAAATAATCAAAAAAATGTTGTGAGATTAATTTTAAAGCTAGTAGTTACCCGATTTGTCATAGTGTAAGGAATTCATATCTTGCCGAACTATGACACTAGCGAAAGTAGCGAAATCTAATTTGGGAGGTTGTTGTGTCTGCATTGACATTTTGTTACATTGAAGAACTCTATCCTTCTCAGTAGATTGTCGTTCGATATCTTTCACCTGAAATATGAGATCATTCGTCCAGATGAATGATCTTAAGAATCCATTTTCGATGATTGAAGAAATAACATACCTCTGACATCAACTCTTTCTCTTGAAATTCTAGAGCCCTGATTTCATTCATCAGTGCGTTGCAATGTTTCTCTCTTTTCTTCAAATCGAAAAGTGCTTTTGCAAACCCGATTATCTCTAGCTGTTTTCTCCGTCTCTCTATTCTGTTTTTCATTATCTTATTTTTGTTAATCTCATTTATCTTTTGGTTAGTCAATTTTCTGCCAATAGTACGTTTCATGAGCTCTACACGTGATAGTAGTCGCTTTTGGGCTAAAGGTAATTCTTCATATTTATCCTATAGAAATGAGCAATCAAAAAAAACTTGATTCGGGTGACCTTTTTGTCATGGTAAAAAACATTAATTAATACCTCGTACTGTTTCCAAATGTCTTGCTGCTGTTGGAACATCAGTTCATATTTTTCAATGAAATTCATATCTTTGATGGACTCGCTATCCTCCATCTTGTACGAAGATTCAAATTGCTTAGTGACAATTTTTTCATACTCGTCGAGCCTATAGATAAATATTAAACATTCATCTTAAATGAGTGGAAAAGTGAGATATTCATGAAAAAATATATGATCAAGGACCACTCAAGATCGTAACTACAGAGACTCGCGTTCATAGTCATAAATTAAGTACCGGAATAAAAATCAATACCTTTCCAATGTTTGAATTTCGAACGATTCTCTTTTCTTTGCTTCGCTAATTTTCGATTTTAAATCTCTTCTGACTTGAAGCTCATTCCTTATTCTCTCTTTCAATTTTTTGATTCCGTCGTCATAAACTGTAATACAATAGAGTATAATGAGTGACTAGTTATCATCTTAATGTTACGAAGACATCAATTTTTGAATACAAAGATTAGTTAGATGAGATTTCATTCGTGATATATTATACATCTGCGGCGGGTATTGGGAGTACCCAAACCTGCTCGATCCCAGCCGAGGACATACTTGTATTGGAAAGGTGGACGGACAATCTAAGACGCATTTCAGTAAAGCACTCATCATCTGAGGAAGCGAAAGGAAGGGAAGAAATTTCATGCAAAAAAACCTTCAACTGCCCGCAAACAGTGAGTTTTGCACTTTTCGATGTGATTCGAATGCTCATTATTACTTGTTTCGTTGAACTATTTAGTTATCAGAACAAAGGACGATTCTGGTCTTAACTAAATTAATAGTAGGGGCATTTTCTCACTATCTGATATTTAATCAACTATCTTCAAAAACTCAGATGTTTGTTCAGCATAACTCAAGAATCGCCCTATGAGAGATTTCGTAGAATCCTGACGATTCACAGAATCACTGGAACAGTGTGAAATTGCACCTTTACTGACATAGGGGAAGGATTCTTTTGATAAGGGGGATCGAATAGAAAAGAAGCCATTCTCCCAAAAATCACCCGTAAGATTTCAATTTGCAGTGCACTGTGGACGATTTTTTTCTTGCAGTCTGAGCTCTCGCGGGCATAATAATTTGCCGCATACAAGTGCGAGAAGAACAGAAACGAGGTGAGTATAGGGACGTCCGAGGCGACTACGTTATTGCTTGAATCCTAGGAAAAATAGAACTGACAGAATTGAGGGCATAGTCATATTATTACTCATCGACATCCCTCGTCCCATCCCGTAAAATAGGCAGAAACAACAATGCAATCATGCATGGCTTGCTGAGCATGAAATTGCATGCACGACTAATTCAAAGCTCTGAAATCACTCGAGTTTTCGTACCGGATTTTGTCACCAGGCGTAACACAGTCTCCGAGATATACCTTATGAATGATACTGAACCAAACTCGAACACAAGAGACGATACAAACATCTCTTAGCTCTTGATGCTCGTAAATGAACTCGAGCTATTGTTCCTGAGGTAGTAGACGGAACCTAAATTGTAATAGGTACACACGTACATAAGAGATACGTAAAGAGATACTCACTCAAGACCTGCTGGGCCACTTGTTCGTCGCTGAAAATGTCCATTTTCAATCAAGGTTATCTGACCTCTTTCGTATGTTCCGGAATTTTTTCCCGAAAAATGTAATAGAAGCTTCGGGCACAGAACTTTCAATCTCAATTACCCCGAAACCAAAACAATTTGTGGTTGGTTCTATTTCTTGAGCTTTATCGCGAACCTGAAATGATGAGAGGTTCCGTTGACAATGACGAAATTTTAGTATACATCGATGTGATACTGAGAATCACCCAATCGTGCGACTGGTTTCTGAAAAGTCATGTGGAGACGCCACTTTTAGTTCCTCGACTGTATTGGGAGCGATTAGAGCGAATCGATTCCCGGAACACTCGCCGTTTGAAAAAAACAACCGTTACACGCACTTTCCCGCAAATGGATTGTCGAAACCGAAATCGTGGTCAGAAAACGAACGTCACGGCGGTTTGGATTTTTTTTTCAGAGGAGTATAACATTGAACAAAATCACCCTACATCCATAAATTTACCAATCAAAAAACAAGAAAGAAGGGGATAATTTGGCCTCACTCAACTCTCGAAAATTCCGTGGGTCGGCGATCAGCATCCGTTTCCCTCCACGTTCTCAGAACTCAACGAAAATCGACGAAATGGAGATCGATAACAAGGGTATCCGCGCGAATACCTTCCAAAGATGGCAGCAGCTTGCGGGTTGCGGAAATGTTGTCTGCTCCGTACGGACCGTTCGTTGTCCGTGCAAACTGACCTCCGAACTGAAGTGCGGCCTTTCGAAATATTGACTATTGTCGGAAATTCTAACTTTTGATTTCGATTCCGTTTAAATTATATTTGGAAAAGATGCCGAAGGGTATCTCCCTGATACCATTTCCAAGTTAATTGTAACTCTCGCAATAACTTGAATCTTTTGTAAATATTGTTGCACATGCGTACCATTGTTCGCGCAGAAATCCGCGAACGCATCACGCACGACGTATATTTTTATATCGGCAGCAAAAGCTCCTACATGAAAGCCAATCCCACCGGGATATGTTTTCAAGTAAAGAAAAGCTAGAGAAGAAAACTGGACCTGATGGTGTCGGACGTTTTGAGTATCTGCAGATGTTGATAAACGAATACTCGACAACGAAGTCAAGAGGTTAGTATTTTCTCATGTTTATTTTTCTTCCTTACTCACCTTAGTTGCTTATCACAATTCTATAACGTTGAATATTCTCCTAGATGCCAAGGAACAAGTTTTAGCAAATTTAGCTAACTTTGCCTACGACCCTATAAACTACGAATATCTCTGGAGACTGAAAATACTTGACATATTTTTTTCGGCACTGAATGAAAGCAACAGCAAGCTTGTTTCATTTGCTGCAGGTGGAATTTGTAATATTTGTCTAGGTAAGTATACATTTAATATCATCCGCTGCCATTCATAAAGTCTCTTATGAAATTGAGGGAATTCCATGTTTCAGATCCTCTGAGTCAAAAATGGATGTACAGGACTGAAAAAATTGATGTCATATCATCACTCCTGAAACGTTCAGAAGAATCTGTAATCTTATCTGCAATCACAACTCTCTTCTACTTGGACAGACCAGAATCAAGGGGGAAAATCAGCTCTCCAGAAAATGTCAAGATTATGCTAGAACATGCTAAAAGCCCTAATCGCCGGATAAGAAACCTAGCTAATATATTCATACATGATTTATGTGGGTTGAGGGTAGATCAACACTCATCTAATCTGGATCATCAATCCACATCTTCAACTCAAGTCTCTGGTGCAAGTTCCACGCATGACAAGGCCCATTTGAACAAGAAAGTTGTTCGTGAGAGCTCCAAACAACAGACAGATTAGTAAAATATCTGAAAGGGCGATTGCTTCAGTATTGATTGTTTCACTAGCCTTGAGTACTAACTCTGGGAAAATGAAGAAAACAAAAATGATTCGGGGCATGATTGCATCAGCAAAAAAATATTGCTCAAAGTCTCCTGCTCCCAATACTGCAGGAGCAATAGAGAATCTGAAGATTGGGAACAAAGTGTCTATTCAAAGAACAGTGACTGAAGATGATGTTATAGGATTTTCCAAATTAACCAATGACTATAATCCTATACATTTGAATTCTGCCAAAAACATCGTTCATGGTGCATTTTTGAATGGTCTGCTGTCTGGAATTTTAGGTACAAAACTACCCGGTCCAGGAACTGTTGTAGTAGAACAAATAATACGCTATCCAAAACCATGTTATGTTGGTGATACTGTGGAAATATCTGTTGAAATTACATCAGTAAGGAAAATAGTCAAATGTAAATACACTTGCACAGCTAACTCAGATCGAGTAGTCATGGAAGGAGAGGCAAAGCTAGTTACAGATTCAAGTAGGACTAAGAAAATAATTTCTCAGAACTGAATTCAAACCTTGAAATATTTCATTTCATGGATTGTACAGCTACTTTTTTCTTATGATTTAGTGCAGTTGCAATGTAAATATTAAAGTAGGTCTTAGAGTTATGAATATGAGTGTTACATCAGGCATTTCAAATAATGCTCAGTCAGCGGTGTGACTCTACCACTGACTGATTTCCACATAACATTAACATTCTGATGGGGACAGAGCAGCAAACCAGAGCTCACTGAATCAGTTGGTATGAAGCAGCACAATCAAGCTCATACCATTCAAGTGAGTAAAACTGATTCTAAAAATTCAACTTTTTTTTCTTTCAGTCATTGTCCAATGCCTTATCCTGCAATATCTGCAATTTTATATTCATATTATTTTGGAAGAGTGATAGTTTGTTAACTTGAGAAATTGTCTAATTTAATCAATTTTTTGCAGACCAAAATGTATCTGGCTGTAGTGAGCATTCTCTTTGTTGCATATGCTAATGCTCTTGATGATAATTTGATATCAGAAAACTCCCTGGCTGTGTCACCAGCAATACCAACAACAACTCCCACCACAACAACAAGTATGCCAACAACAAGTGTTTCTGTCAATGCCACAACCGTACCCAGTACTACCACTATCAATACGACTACTCCGGCTCCTGTCACCACCTCAGAAGCAACAGTTATAAGTTGCACATGTGGAGTATTTTTGAGTGGTCAATTCAAAAAGGGGAGTAAACAGCAACCAAAAGGAAATCCAGCTCTCCTTCACGAACAGTCTGATCTCTTTCCTTGTAACAACAGTGGTAACAAGATGTGTACCAATAAGTGTCTTGATGTTGTAAGTATTGCTTTTTCTTATTTTCAACAAATGTGGGAAAAATAAAATCACTAGCTTTACAGAATTTTGAAACCTCTCAAATCCTTATCTAAATGAGTTTGAATAATCCGATTCTCGTTTCTTATTCCTTGATGAAATTTGTGTGTCTAAGTATTAGTTTTATTCAAATAATTTGAAAACGACTCTCCTTGATTTTTCAGATTGTGAAACATTTACCAAATAGCCCAACTATTTTGTGCGGGTCAGTCGATAGAGATGTTCAGAAAGAACGGGTGAGTTGATGATACTAGTGAATACAAAAATGCGCTACACATGATTCAAGGCATTTCTTACGTTCTTTTGCGTGCTGAGTCTGAATCCGCTATCGGAATCATTTCAAGTCCTCTATGGTTTTAAACAATCAATTTCAAAGTTATAAATACACGTCGATTTTTGGGACTTTTTGGGACTCGACTGCTGTGAGACTAATTCATCATTATTCATTTTTTTGCTCTGTTGTTGTGATAGAACATAATAGTAGCTTAAAAGTGAATCGGCTCGAGTGGTCGAGTGATTTTTCTTCGATTTTCTACGCCACTTTTTTGAAACATGAAATGGACCTGCGAAGCAAAACCGAGACGTCCATTTCGAAAATAAAATACGGTGGAAAATCAAAGCAAAATCTGACGACTATTCTAACCGGTTCATTTTTAAGCTGTTGTTACCTTCTACCACAAGAGCCGAAAGAAAAAATTGCAATGATTAGTCTCACTGTAGTGGTGACCCAAAAAATCCCAAAATAGAAACTTTTTTATGATTTTGAAGTCGATTATCAAAGAAACGAGCGATTCTCAGAACGGATTTGAATTCAGCACGCAAAAATGAGTCAGAAATTACTGGAAACGTGTCAAACTCACAAAATAGTCTTATTTGTTTACCAGTGTAACTCATAACAAAATGAATCATGATTTGTTAAGAATTCAGTTGAAAACTTCATTCTTTATTTCTTGCTCTTCTAGCTTAATTTATCGTTACTATCAGAAACTGCGTAGTATTCAATTTATGATTTTCTAAGGAGCCACGAAAGTGAATTTAGGCGAACAAACCGGTGCCGCATAAGTACTTGCATCTCAACCGCTCAAGAAATCTCTTAGAGGAGATTTGGAGACATTATTTCTGGTTTTCTTGAGGAGACCCTCTTACTTTGAATTTTTGCCCCAAACTGCTCGCAATAAGAAAGTTTATAAGATGAACAATATTTTATTTAATTGTGGCTCTCAAGCCTAGGCGCATGCAAATCTCGGAAAATTCCCTCACGTGAAGAAGGCGATCTGCGAAGCTTTTTGAAATAGAAAAGTCTCTCCGATCGGGTCGATATCTACTCTATTTCCATTTTTTCAACGTAATCCATTGGATGGTAGAGACTCGAGTATGGAGCAGTGGTTTTGTTTGCTTCAACCTGTTTTTAAGAGTGCTCGAGAAATATTTATTGTGAATCAGACCCTCTCAAATGCTCTGAAATAATTGATTTAATCATAAGAAATATTGCGTAGTGTCCACGAAAAGATCACCATGACTATTTGTAACCCCTTGTACAAATGATGAGACGTATTTTTCTTGATTCACAGGCATATTTGTTCGTAAAAAATTGCAAAGACGAATGGGTCAACACGAATCTATCAGCTGGTCGAGAGTACTGCTGCAAGGATGGTCATCCGTACAAGTGCCCACGTACACGCTGAATCTCATTTGAGCAATGAATAATATTTTTCTACTGTCAATATTAGTCTTCTGTAAACTGGATGGAAAGTCGTGAAGAAAGTAATCAGTGCCATGTTCGTACGTAATAAAAGGAACCTTCCTGCACATCTCGTTGCACGCTCTTTTCGCAAAGCTCTTTTATATGTTAAATTCTGGAATTGATATTGTCTCCACAAAAGCAACCGAATGGAATCCACAGGAACCTCTCAATTTCACTCAATCAATCAACTTGTAATTTCGGCTGATGATTAATCGTCCCTAATAAATTATCGACCAGTGTTGATCAAAGTAATAGTATCGGCGTGTCACTGAAATTCCGAGAAGACGGAAAGAACAGTCGAAGAAATCAATCTGCACAGCGACGTGCACGTTCGAGCGCACGTGGATCGCTCGAACTGTCCCGAGAGCGCCGACGAGAAAAACGCAAATCAGTCTTGGCTCTAAATATACCTCGAGTCCACCGTGGGGATGATCGGCCTGCCGAGAATACCCCGATGCGTCTATA